>JANFAH010000092.1:0-165586 GCA_024663395.1 Pisolithus tinctorius
GCTGTGGGTACTCCGTCGCCCCTGGCCCTGGCAGAGATGTCTTAAACCTGTCTATGTAGTATGTCACAGAAGTGAGACTCCCCGACACCCCTGACCGTGAGTCAAGCAACCACTGTTCCTCTAACCCAGTTCCCCCTCCACTTCCCCCACGTCCAAGCAATCCAGGCAATCGACCCATATCAGAATATATTGCAAACGTGAGCGTTGAGTCTGCTGCACTCACTCCTTACTCAACTTCCGTAGGACTTAATTCTGCCTTACTTGCCGCTAGACAGGTCTACTCCACCACCCTTCACGACTAGGCGGTTTAGACTAGCGAGTCAACGGTTGTACCTCACCATCATTCCCACTTATCAGCCATTATTGTCGGATTTGGCCTCTTTGGCTCTGTGGAAGGACAAACAACGAAGTCTGTTGTACTGCGCAGTATGTCATCTTCCGAGGGAGCTGCACCGATCATTGATCGCTTTCAGTGTTTCTGGGTTCTTTGGTACCATGATGGACTACTTGCTGCTTTCTTGTGTCGGATCGTTTGGTGCCTCTTACGGCGCCGTTTCCTGCCATATCCATCTCTCGCTGAGTTTCAAGAAAAACGGCAGAATGCCACCCGGGCACGTCGGTTTGGGGATGAAGTACAGCAGAGGTTGTCGGTGTCAACGCTGGGTCCGGTAGAGATATGGAGGCTTTTCCGAGCTTATAGAGCCTCTTCTCACGATAAGACAAAGCATTTACTGAAGGGCGGGTTCCGGTCTCGGCCTGATGAGACGACCGGAAATCCCACGAGTGTTTCGGAGTCTGACGGCGAAAACACTATCCTTGAAGGTGCTGAGGACAGTGAGGAAATCCAAAGTCTGAAGCGCGATCTGCTACACCTGCTGGACGTGGTTGCTGACCTTCATGAACGCATCAACAAGTAAGTCACAGGTAATCTAGCAATCTAGTCGACGTCGCTGACCCTCGGAATAGCATTCTTATGTGGCGCCGGCCGGCCGTGACAAGACGATATTGTATTGTAAGTTTGTAGCTCTTCCGCAAACCTCGCTAAACATAGCCTCCAGTTGCTCTCCATCGCGGCCCTGTCTGTTATCGTTCTTCCAGCTCAATACGTCACTAAATTGATGTGTATGCTTTTGGGAATTGTTTATTGGCATTTGGTTCCCGTCGTCGCGGCATTATCCCCCGCAAATAGAGCCAGGTAGGCAAGTCTTCTCTATATTTACTCGTGACCTGATGTGAGTTCCAGAATCCCCCCTCTTTTCGCAGATGCGCCTACAGATGTAGAGTATGCTATAGAACTAATCGGCCAGCGTGTTGCTAGTGGCACAGAGCTGACTTCGTGCAGCAAGACTCGTGACCGCGTGGCGAACCCCAGTAGCAGTGGGCTTGATCTGACAGTGACTGAATCGATCGACAGTGAACAGACTGAAGAAAGGGAAGGGCTGAGCTGGAAGAAGTGGGGTGCACGAATTGCTCAAGGTAAATCCTTGTTGGAGGAAAACAAGTCTATCTCGTCACTTAGCCGTGTAAGTTGTCTTGCTTGCTCATCCATGCGAAAGAATGGCTCAGTGCCACAGTCTTTATTCGACAAACTGCCCCGTCAAACGCAGCCGGACCGTCATAGTTCCCAACTCGAGCAGGTCCATAGTAAGCGTTAACATTCCACTTGTGTGTGTGCTGAAACTAAAGCATTCCACCAGCTTTTCCCGCTCAACATACGTCGGCTCTCGGTTTGATCACACTAACTTCTACGACGATATATTTCACGTCCCTCACGGCGATGCAGGCAAAGCTTGTTGTACCTTATAGTCAGCTCCGCAGTGTGAAAAAGACAGGTCTCATGAAGGGGCTTGCCATTGCTTGGGTACCAACCGACCAAGATACCGAAGGTGTAGTGAGGGAAGAAAGGTTTCACTGGGTGGGGGACCGAGACGAACTGTTTGCAAGGCTTCTCGGACGTGATGGCGGACGTTGGATGAGGTTATGATGTTGACGAGAGCAAGATCGACGCCGGTCGCGCGTGGCAGGCTTCGCGCGTAGCTTGCGAGAAGGCCAGTCGGGACTCGGACAATTCCGGTGCTCTTGCCTCCAGAGGTTATATACCGAGTATTATAAGGAACCCTTTCCATTTCTCCAATCGTCCGACCAGTCCCCGTTCTTGTACGTGCATGTCTCGCTAACGTATTCACGTTCCCTCTTATGCCCAATAGCCAAGTTATTCTATGTTTTTCTCTTCAGACCTGCTCTCCAAGAGGGACAGCGGATTCGGTCTTTTATGGTAGTTATAGCTCCCCCTCCCCCGTATAAGTCAACCGCCGTGGCTGAGGGGACCGGGGTAGGCTCGCTGCTACGCTGGGTTCCAAGTCTTCATTCAGAAAATTGCCAAAGCGTTCTGTCATATCCGCTGACATCACTCAACTATGTGACCTTATCGCCACACCCGCCGAACCTCTGGCACTGCGCCTCTCAAGTAACCTGTTAGTAGGAGCCGCGCGGTGAGCTGTTTGATGTCCTTTGACTGCAGCGGTAAACAAGAGTCTAACTTCTATCCGTGATGTAGCGTGTATAGAGGTGAACTTCGTCGTCCCGCGGGATGGGTTCAGCTAACTATTCTACAGCCAAGCAAGAGATCTATATAGCAGACCTCACGACGTGCTTCAATTCTCTGAAGCGCCTAGTGGAAGATTTTCGCTCGTCTGCAACGTCAGAGGCGCAGCTTCAGATGGCTCAGCCCAGCGTGAAGTAAGTCAACCGGTCCAACTATGTGCTACATACTCAGGATATTTGTCCCGGTACTAAACAAGACCTTCCGCCGTCACTCTGCGCGTTGACCCGAATGCAGCGTTTTCACTAAATCTGGATAATGTGGTCGCGGTAAGTTAAGAGACTATACATGTTGTTGGTCACCCAACGATTGCTTGTGGTGCAGAATTGGGACG
Source organism: Pisolithus tinctorius (assembly GCA_024663395.1). Classification (NCBI taxonomy): domain Eukaryota; kingdom Fungi; phylum Basidiomycota; class Agaricomycetes; order Boletales; family Pisolithaceae; genus Pisolithus; species Pisolithus tinctorius. The sequence continues at coordinate 2,937 of JANFAH010000092.1, forward strand.
AATATTTGAACTTCCCAGGTTCGTCCCTTAATGCAGATATATTGATCCTCCAACGCATGTCCCCACAAATTCCCACAGTTCCCGACGTTTCGTCCGATGACGACTATGATCCGAGAGCCCAGAAACAGAAGCGGAAAACAAAAGGTCGAAATTCAGGTATGCCGTCCTCGAGCGTTGCCGAGGCAGCCCGTGCAAACACGCATACACTTGACGAAAGTCACGAGTTCCTTTTTCCAAACACGCTTGATGGGTCCTCATGTGGAAGTGCTGCGATGATCCCCTCCTCCAAATTAGGCGGATTTGGATTTGACGACGCGTTTTTCGGCGCTTTCGATGGCCTGGACATCACCGAAGGTATTGGAGACGACCTACTAAAGGAGTTAGGGGAGGGATGGGGTATTAGCCCTGCGAAGTCGAAAGCCGAAGAGTAATAGCTTGTTGTCCTTCACCCATAGTGAACTTACTTCAATGTCGATTCAGAAAATCCTCCGTACTCGAGGACTTTGGATACGCCGCCGACATGGACTATGAGACGCACGACCTAAATGTCGACATGATCGTGCAAGATCCCTTGCAACCCGACGACGCTGCTACTTCCCGTCCAAACACACATGATCAACCAGGTCAGCTTTTATCCTGCTGCCGATCTGTTTCCGTATGTTTTATGGCTATACCGACTACCAGTTGGATTCCTTCCCACACCTACCAATGTATCTGTGCAATCGCTCTACCCGATCACCAACCAGCCTGATGAAGTAGGTGCAAGCGAACCTTTAGAAGAGAAAGCTTGCCTTCCGAAGAGGAATAAACGTCCGAGGTTGGTATTTGACGCCCGAACAGAATTAACCGACGCAGAGTTGAAGGTACGCACTTCAAGGATGACTGCAAGTCAGTTAACATTTCATACGATGCGTCAAGGTAATTCGCATGCATTACGTGGAAAACCAGGGTACAATCCGACGGGAGCTACAAATCAAAAAATTCGAGAGGGAACGCGCCATTTTCATCAACGATCTGCTTTGGGGCGTCCCCGACAACGGTAGTTGTGCACAAAAGCGACGTCTTCGTCGTCTGATAAACTCCCACAGTGCAGGCTGAAGAACTTGTTGAATTTTGGGTCAGTCAATACAAAACAAGGATTGAAGTCAGATCAGGTTTGTTATTCCCTGATCTGGGTGCGCGAGGAGGGCACCTATTCAAACACTTGACCGTCGTTATGCAGACAAGCATCCTTCACTCGATTACATGAAAAAAGGAATAGGCGAGCCAACCGCTCCCCCCGACCAAGTGAATGTCTCACAGGGAATCCCAAGTATACCCATGGTTACCGACGTCGAATGGCCGGATGCCGATCTAACTGCAGTCTTCGAAACGAACGAGTTGGACGTTGCATTCGATTATGGGACCGAGAGTACGTCGTTGCTGAATCCGGGTTGCAGCTGTATTTGAACAATTGATAGTACATGCCGACGAGTACATGGAATCTAGCAAGTTGCGCTCGTCAGAGGTACCAGCTTTTCCCTTCATAGCGAAAAGTAACGTTGACATCTCCTAGGAACCTGGGCAAGGCCGTCAGGTTTCTCGCCGTTCTTCCGCCCCTTCCCACTTGCTGGGCATCGATGTCCAGATCTCCGGGAATTCACAACGAAGCACGTTATTCCCCTGGGATAACGCAAGGGACAACTCCCCCGGACTCAATGATAACTTCAGAGCAGGGCTTGACGACAGAATGAACGTAGACTATGCTGAGACGAAACTTACGAGAGATTCTTCGAGTCGCAAAGCAAGTTCGATACCCAGTCGTCCCCAAAGCCTTCAATTTGGAGTCGAATCACCGCCTGCACTTCTCCGAGGTTCTGGAACAGACGATGACTTCATGTTTGACGGTCGGGGTCCCTTTTGATTGTGTTAGAATCACCCTTGGCTCATTCATATGCGAAAGTCCCCGCGGATGGTCCCCCTGCCGCATCTGATGGATCGGATAGTCAAGCCAGTCTTCACAAGCTAGAAAAAAACTCCCTCAACTTCTTGGAGTCAGTGCAGGTGTTCCTCGCTGGTCCTTTATCTGACCCCTCGTAGGTACGCCCGGATGCAGTACCGATCTCTTTCCGGCTTATCATCACGCCTCGTTTTTGATGATGTGGTACCAAGGGCAAGCAGTACTTCACATGTTGCCGCTGCAGCGATGTACCACTGCCTCGGTAAGCTAGAATTACCACAGCGATTCCACTAGTTCTTATCTCACGCTTTCTCTGTGGTCTAGTACTGGCAACGAAGGATTTATTAGCCCTGCAACAAGAAGAATCATATGGCCCGATTACAATTCAGATAAAATAGCATAAACTCTATGAAATGGTGACTGTAATCCTGATGTCTGTTGTCGTCAGAGGTGTGAACGAGAGTGCACACCAGCCACTCCTCGTGCTACCGATTTACTGAGCGAGCCGAATTTTATCCGTTGCCACTGTTTGATGGAACGTTCTACTTCTTGAGTAATTTAAGACACAGGTTCGGATCTATCATGGTATCATTGAGAACTCTGCCTCAAATCGTACCATTACTGGGAGTAACTGCTTCCTGTCGGAGCCGACTTTTCTGCCGCCCAAATCGCTGGACGCCTCCCCCAACGCTGCTTGTCTTCTCCGCCCATTCGACACCCTACACATATTCTCCCGTCATGTCTTCGCCAGCGATTTTAGCTGCTCGTGCAGCTCTGGCCAGCATTGACTTATCGAACTATGACCCGGAACAGTCCCGGCTGATGGACGAAAGATGTATCCTCGTCGATGAACAGGATAATGCGATCGGAGCTGTGGACAAGAAGACATGTACTACATCTACCCAGGAGGTTGCGCGATAGTCTGACAGTCATTTTCCAGGTCATTTGATGGAAAACATCAATAAAGGTCTTCTTCATCGTGCCTTCTCTGCTTTCGTGTTTCGGCCATCGGATGGGAAATTGCTCCTGCAACAGCGCGCAAGTTCGAAGATAACATTCCCGGACATGTGGACAAATACATGCTGTTCCCATCCATTGTATGATTTCGAAGTGGAAAAGGTGGAGAAGGACCAGCTCGGTGTTCGTCATGCTGCGTCAAGGAAATTAGAACATGAACTGGGGATTCCGCGGAGTCAAACACCCGTAGACCAACTTCAGTACCTTACCAGGATACATTACCTCGCGCCTTCAAATGGCACATGGGGCGAGCACGAAGGTAAAAATCATCACACCGCCGGTGACTTCCTTCTGAAACTTCCGATAAGTCGACTACATTCTATTCCTGACGGCTGACGTCACCGTCAACCCCAACCTGAACGAAATTCGCGACTACAAATGGGTTGACAAGGTCGAGCTGCAAAACATGTTTGAAGACAGTGGTGAGTTGGATCCAAGGTTCACGCTGGGTGTTGATGGAAGATCCCTGTGCAGCCAACTCCTTCACGCCGTGGTTCAAGCTAATTGCCCGTGATTACCTCTTCAGCTGGTGGGATGAGTTGCTCAAACGCAAGGGAGACAATGGACTGGTGTATGCGAAGAGTCTTGCGGGTATCGTGGATGGCTCAAAAGTTATCAAGATGACGTAGTGCTTTTGCATGGGCATCCCAACACAATCCTACTAGTTTCAGGTAGAGAACGATTTGCAGATGTAGTACAAGATGTCGAACTCTGTGATTATTGTAGACCCCTGGTGACCACTGCTCGACTACTCCGACTCCCATGGAGTGCTAACAACGCAGTTGGCGTCGATATCCTTGTGTAACAAGCCGAACAGTCAAAACTACCTATTAATGGCCTGACCGCGTCCCAGCTTCCGAGGCGTTCAAGCCCGCCGGGCCAGTCCGTGAATTGATTCGAGTACGCATTCGTGTTCCCCGGAAGACCCACACCTCTCTCTTGTCCCCGAATCCAAAAATCCCAGTTGGCGGTAACATCACAGTAGCTTCCAGCTTGAATCCCATCAGACTAATTTCTTGCAGAGAATGCGAAACAAATATATCTCTGTCAACGTTGTGTGCTGAAGAAACAGATAAGGTCAGAAATCAAAGAATGCAGGCGCATGCAAACCTCCAATTGCGTTGCGCTTCAGCTCGATCGTGTATATCTCCTCTTCACTCGCCCTATCAGAGGCAATCTTGTATGGCCACACGTTACGTAAACGGGAACCTAGCTGATCACCGATGCGACGAGGTGGTCGGACAAGAGTAATCTTACGTCCCGAGCGCGACAAATAGGCCACGAAGAAATCTGAGTCTTCGTCTTTTTGGGCATCTTTAAAGACGAGTTGTGGATGCTGATACGAGTGTTAGCTGGGAGTTCGCTGCGTTGGCAACACTCTTACTGCATATCCAGTATTTAACGAAGTTAGGTACCGATACCCCTATTCGGAAGGTGTAGTAGTCAGTATCCTCGAGGCATGGTGAGGCGGAACGAACATGACGGGACAGACGAGTGAAAAGTTCAGATATCATCCTGTACACACTTTAGAGGAGTCAGTTAAGTTCATAACTGACGATGCTTCCTTACATGGTGGCCTCCGATCCCGTTGCAGTCCATGGATTTTTCGAGAGGGCCACGCGCCACGAATGACCCGATGTTACCTCGTTAGATACCCCATGAGGCCACATCGGTATGAAGTGTTCGCGTATCTCATCCAGAGTGTCCTGGTAAGCTACGTTTCCCAGGCGGAGTTCGTTTGAGCCGTGGAACGAGACAAACATGTGGTCTTTATCGAGAGCGAAAATAAACCAGGCGTGTCACGGACTGAAAAAGAAGTAATTACCGGGTTGAAAGGAGGGATTGGAGTTTGTACGCGTGCGGGTCATTGGTGCTAGCCTTTGACGAACGTCTGAGTTGGTCCTGACCCTCTGGAGAGGCACTGAGACAGAGTCAGAGCGTGCTACACCTTTCTGCTTCAAAGCAGGCTTCAAAGGCTTCTCAGTGAATGAAGAAGGATTAACTGAGTGATGTCGTTTTGGTCGCGGGCGCGGGGTGCGGCCAGCGCTTTGTATGTCTAGGTCCGGGGGTATGAAAGGAGGGCTTTGATCCGTGGTCGGTGGTCGAGGGGGCAGCATGCCCGTTGGTTGGGGAAACGAAACCTTCTCTCTCGACCATGGATCTGCAGCAGAAGGATCCAAGTGACCAGAAGCGCTGGGGAAATCTGACCGCGGTGGCTGCTGAGGATATCCATGGGGAAAATGATACGGTGGACCATAGTAAGGGTAATTGACGTTTGAATAGGCACCATACATGGCGAGAATCAAAATGCGACTGGGAGGGATGTAAGATATCGAGAAGATCGGACTTGCGATAATGCAGGACAGCGAACGACATGCGGACTAAGGAACTAGTAGTGCACCCGCAACGTGGGTGATGTTCATTGCCATTCCTGGCAGACGAGGGAGTCATTACGACCATCGCTCATGAAGCATTGGCCATGGCATGTCGCTTGTACACTCTTCCCCCCACAGGCGCAAAAGAATTCGGATTTGACAACGAAGTCACTGCGAGGATCGAGCTTTGCACCGGAGGCTGGACTTGTCCTTACAAGCCACGAAGAAATTTAAATAAATAAATCACCTTGTTTACAAGGTCACTGCACCTCGAAATTCGTCGCTCATTTTTCGACATCCGCGAACAATCCCCAATATCGCCGATACAAAGTCCGATTCAAATGACGGTGCCAAAGAATTGTTGGCATGCATGCATCTATGTACGATTGTAACGATTTCAAATGCAACGGCGGTGAAGTTGCTGACGGCGATCAAATGATGGTGGCAATGATTTGAAGGCATGTATCTAGGTACTAATGCTGGCTTAAACCGTTCCATGTTCACTGCTTCAAACACCACGCACAACGGTTGGGGAAACGTGACGCGAACGACGCACGCTATTCGCTGAGTCGGCAGCGTCAGCTCTTGTATAGCGGTTGCTGACGCCCAATAATTGCTCCCTTACCTGGTTTGCCTCAGGTGTTATCTACGACGCCTTGGCTCCTTCCCCATCCACCGTCGTCTTGCGTTCAAGAGTAATCTACGCCGCATTGGCTCTTTCCCAATCCAACATCGTTTTGCGATTGAGGCCCGCCAGCCTTTGGTCTTCCAACCGCAGATATTCGCTCGGATGTTGGGTGAAGATCTTCTCGTCGAAATCACACAGCAGTCGAATTGTATCCCTGCCCCGGCTGCGGGACAAGGCGACGTACGCGTTGAAGGGTGTAAGGCCCCCCGATGGTGGCGTGCCTATGTCGACGATGCAGTGTTCGATGGTCTGCGCCTGTGATCGATAATCGGTGAACGCATAGGCAGGTGTGATAGGTAACTGTTCTCTAGTCACTGTCGTCTTCACCCCCTTTGGCGTGACGATTGTAAACGATCTAGTGAGAGGTGCGATTGGAAGGACACCCAATGGTAAGCCGTCCAGCGCTTCAGCTTTTGTACGGCTCATGCGGAGAAGAATATAACATGGGGGATACTCCAAGTGGACGGATTGCGTTTCCAGGTTGACGGCCTGCTCCCTGCCATCGAGTACAATTTCTTCAACGTGCCCGCGCGCGCCATTCGCCATATCCAACCCGGTGGAAACGTTAAATGTTACCATGACCTCCATGCCGATAGCGAGGTGAACCTCATCAGGAAGGCCGCCGCGCTCTTGCCGCGAACGCCCTCGGGAGCCTTTGGGTTTCGCGGCGACAGCAAACTGTTCCTCCAGCGTTAATTGACGGCCATCCACTGTGTCCACTGCCGGACATGTAAACAGCGTCACTCCCTGTGACTGTGTCCGCGATTTCACTGCCATCATATTCCACTTGATGCGTACAGCATGTCGAGGTGTCACCAAAAGAGCGTTGCTCCAAGGTGGTTGGGTGAAGTCGGCCGGTGCGCATTGGTCATTCGTGAGTACCAGGCTGCGAAGCATGGCGATGTGTCTCTCCTTGCAATTACCGTGCCGCACGTGCTGAAGGAGATCCATCCAATCAGGATCTGTGACCCTGACTTGTGTTTTCAGTCGCACGACGACATCGAACTGTTCGTATAATTTGCGCCCTAGGATTTCGAGTTCGGTATCCTTTTCTGCGTTCGACTGCCAATACAATGGCGCTGATGGCTTGCTTGCGACTGGAGGGAATTGATGGAAGTCGCCAACCAGTATAACGTTCAGGCCTCCAAATGGTTTGTCGGCCGCCGCAAGTTCATCTGCTCGGGCGTGACCAATGATCTCGGAAAGCGATGCGAAGAATGTACGAGAAATCATCGAGACCTCGTCTATGATTAGATACTGTTTACCCCGCCAAAATGTTTCCAGTTTTTTCCGCGTTTTCGCCGACTGCTTTCCGCCGTGTACAGGTATCATTGCAACGTAATGGAGTGTTTGTCCGTCAATAGTTGAGGCTGCGATTCCTGTATACGCCGCTTTCACCAGCAAGTGCCCCACTCCACAACACTGAAAATTCTGCGTGATTGTCTGAATCGTCTTCGATTTCCCTACCCCAGCTTCACCGGGGATGATCATACGCAATTGAGGTGGATTGAGTCCCGACAGATGTTGTTGTAAATGCCAATCGACAATGTCATACGCTCGCCGTTGATCATCCAACAGCTCAGCGACTGGCACGGGGTCGAGGACGTTGATATTCCCTGTCAACCCGGTGAGCAAGGTCGCATCTCCATGGTCGCTTTCGATGAGGGCTCTGCTGAGATCGCTAATGCTGCCGTCGACGTTCATCGTAGGGTCGACGGTCTGCTGCGTTTGCGAGTCTGGCGTGGCGGTCAATGCCGTGGCCATATTATGCATCGACCTCAACCATGCCAGAAGTCGTGAGTAGTCATCCCCCTGCGCTATACGATAGCTGCACGGATTGCGTACGCCTTGCTCTCCTGTCAGTGTGAAGAAACCGTGCCTCAGACCTACGGAAATCGCCTCATCAGCATGCCTTTCTTCATTTCGCGAGACTTGATTGCGTTTGAACTCTATAAGGTCGGCATGTGTTAAAGGGATTTGCGAGTCTTCCATTGGCTCGTCGGCGTCGTCATCTAACGGAACGTCCTTTCTAGGCTGCCGTGTATTGTGACTCGCTGATGTTAATGCCTCCGTAGGTGTTGTCTCGCATGCCGACCTTGATTCATAATAGAACTCGATGCCAGACAGAATGTGCCTATGGGCGGGGTGCATCTCCGCCGTAAACGACTGAAACTCTTGACTCCATGTTCGAGTATTTCCCCTAAGATCTTCTGCCTGTCGCCACGGCTTCAGAAGCGCGAGCATGGACGCGCAGTAGAAATCGTTCCCGGTGTCTCTTCGCGGGAACCACGGACCCGCAATCTGAGGTAGGGTGTTGTGACCCATTGCACGAAAAACACGACGGTGGCTGTCAGCTCTTGGATGTCCGTCCATGTAATGCGATCGCTCATGAACGGGGCGGCCCCGTTTGGCTGTTGATGCCTCGTTCTCTTCACGAGCGGGTTGTGCCGTATAGGTCTCTTCCCATGTATCAATCACAAAAGCCAGGAGACCGCATGTTTCCATTTCTGGCCCTCGAAAGACATAATCCTGAAGCTGTGAACATGTATAAATATCTCCGCGTTCATTGGCGTGAAGCGTGACCATCTCGCTGTCGTCCTTAATACATTCGTCAAAATTGTCGGTGATCTGAGTACACTGCGTAGTTACCTCTCTGTCTGTGCAACCCTCGGTGAGTTGAACGTCCTCAGCTCCGCGGTCATTCTCGCCATCGTCCGCGCTGCCCGTCGCAATTCTGTTCGGATCCAGATGAACAAGCTGCCACTTGATCTGTGATTGCTTTGTACTGACCTGACACCTGTTGCTGGGGAAAGCTCAGGGAACATCCGTCTAATCGCAGTGAACAAGGCACTGGTGTACAGCGGCGCGAAGTTGTGGGACCTGAATGTATCGCCATACCCCATGATATAAGAAACCACTTGCGGTCCAGACAATTCCGCTTCGCGATTGATAACGTTGATGCAGCGGTAGAGTAGCAGTCGGTTTCGCTCGCGAATGTCCTCATACCGCGGATTGTTCTCGTGGTACGCCAGGGCCGAGGCCATTAAGGCAGATAGATTGTGTGACTTCTTTTGTTTTTTCGTGGCATAGGCGGTAACATAAAAGGTGACATCTTTGGTATCTTCGCCGTTCGTGTTAATCTTGATGTCGTTGTTACATCGCAAATTCGTCAGTATCAACAGACAGTAGTTATTGATATACCCGAAAGTTCTCTTCGGCTTCCAGTTTCCCCTTTCATCGACATAGACGTCTTCACTGAGGGGCCATGGCGCACGACGCTTACATACAAGCAGATTATTTTGAACGCGAAGACAGGTTGCTCGAGAGCACGTGTGAAGCTGTTGGGATCGGAGCAGCTGGCGCTCGAGCAAATGGGTTTGATGAACCCAATCGTCCAGTCCTGGATCCGGTGGCCGCGAATACGCTACTTGGGAGTTTCGTGGCATCGTCTTCAAATCTTGCTCTGTAACGTCATCTAGATGGGCACGTATGTTGACGCGAATGTACTCTCGAATTTTCTCACGAAACGTATGTGTCTGCAGCAACTGTTGCATTTCGGCCGCGTCCGGAGTACCTGCCAACCACAGCAACATATGGACGTGTAGGGTTCCTCTCCCCTGCGCCTCTACCACACCGAAATAACCGGATAGTCGCCCAAGGATACCCATGTCGCTTGAACATCGTGAGCCCCGCTTGGTGATTCCCAGCAACGTCTCCAACGTGGTCTGAACCAAGAAATTGAAAAACCTCGCAGCTGCGTATGGATTGCTTGCAATATTAATCGCACGCTGATGGCTGTCAGGTCCTCCAAGAGCATCAAATTTGTCGAGATCGATAGTCTCTCCGGCCAACACTTGAGCGATTGGATCGTGGATATCTGCGGGGTTGATCGTCATCCATATCGTAGGTCCTCCCAGCAAAAGGCATGAGCCCCATATCATACCGCGATACAGAGATCGTGCATTGTCAGACCCTTCGACTTTACTGTTGGCTGCGACAACGTGTTTGTGCAATGCTCGTACCCGTGGATTGCTAATCGTGGTTTTTCTCGCTTCTTCCTCCTCTGCCTTCCGCAACTCATCGACAGTCAAACAAGACAATGCTAGGGCATCTCGTTCGAAATCCTTCCTCCGCATTTGCAGACGAGCCGTGCGCATCGCGTCCCGTTTTTGGATCATGGCGAAAATCACAAAAGGAAATGCGTGATGGACGACAAACCGGCGGTCGTAATATTGCATGGCCCACCTCGCATGTTCGCGAAGGCTGACGTTCACTGCACGGTCGGCCTCTATACCACCTTGTCCGTAGGGGAACAGGCACGGGAAAGCGGCAGCGAGCGGATTGGGCGTACCACTTTCCGTGGCGTCCTTGCCAAAATCTCCTACGGGCTTCAGACTGTGCCGCACCACATAACCACCTTCCTGTGTCGCATCCATCAGGTTGGCGAGCGCATAGCCCATGAGTTCCGAGGAGGAAACCCGGCTGAGATCACTGTCAGTGACGCCGAGTGCGTGCAGAGGTACGACATCGGCTGCCATTTTGTTTTCTTTCAGATCCTGCTGAGATATATAGACAGTGCGCGGTAAATCTAACCTTCGTCGTTTATTAGATCCGCACTATCACCGCAGGCCGGCTCACCATCCGTGACCTCCGCTTCTTCGTCATGATCATCCTCGTCGTTCACCTCTGAGCGTGTCACCAATGGTAGGCATTCTTCCCACATTGAATGACGTACTTACGAATGTCGTCCAGTATCTCATCCTGTACGTATCCATCCCTTTCTTGCAAAGCGACAGTAGCATCATCTTCGCGTCGAATGAGCGCCTCTATTTCCTCCGGTATTTCATCGTCAGGTAGGGTCATCAACCGCTGTTCCGAAATGGTGATATCATGGTAAAGGGAATTGTTCTCTTTCAGCCATTGTAACGCTTCGTGAACGGCCTCCCGGCGGACGCGGAAAGTGCGCGACAACCAATTCTTCGGCAAGGTTCGGGTTCCTATGAATGTGATTGCCAATACACTACTAAGTGTTGCCACACGCTGTGGCATCATACTTCCTTCCAGCATGCTCGCAATCGCGGTCGTATTGACTTCGTACAAGGTCACATTACCCGCCATGGCTCGCTGAAGGTGAGCGGGGTTGTATCCACGTGAACCGTCTTTCGGGTATAACTTGAACACATAGCAGCGTGGATAATGCCGGGCGACCAAAAGCGTTTCTGCGAATGTCAATCTGCGAAGTGCCAGGGGGGCCTCTCCCAACCACATATTGTTATTCAATGCAAGCCTCGGCATTTTGTTGGCTCTCAGAGCACGGTTACATTCCCTGCATACCCATCCCTTCCCTGAGTCGTCAACATGGTGCTTTAACAGTAACAGGCCCTGCCATAACTCGTGTGCGGGATGCACAACTTCTGGTTTAAGTTGAACTTGAATGTTCGGTATATTTTCTAGAAGTTCCTCTGTACCTGTGAAAAGCGGTGAATGACGGCGTCATCAGGAATGCGTCCGCTCACCTTCACTGATCATTAGCTCGCGCGCACACACAACACACACACCATGTTGTAGTGCGGCATTCCCTGTCCCCTTGATGAAAGCCGCGACATGCGCTCGTACGTCTTTCTCCGATGGCAAGTCCAAGTACTCGTCCTCGCACATGCCATGTCTGAATGGATTGCGTGCCTCAGGTTCGCTGTCCTCTCGCTCCGACCGTTTGATCCGCATTAACGCTCGCCGTTTGGCTTGATAGGCTCTGTCGACGTCACGTTTGCGCTCTTTCTTACTTCTCTCCTTTGCTTCCGCAACCACGCGTATATGTTCTTGCACGTCTGGCGACAATTGACTGATTGCAGGCCGGAGCTTGGCCCAGGTTCGGAGTCCATAGGGCAGGGAGCCGGGTGGAACACTATCGTACACTTCTTGCCGGGTGAGATGTCCCCAAATATCTCCCATGGTCGGTGGATGATGAGGGCTGTCGGTGTGTCTTTTCTGTGACTCTAACAGGCTACCGTATTCACAAGGCACGGCCCTCCTATTTTCCCCCCTTTTCTGCCGACTTTAAAATCGCTTCGCCGTTTAGGGGACCCCACTCCGTCCCCACTGCTCGAACCACCATGGCTCCACGTGCAGCTAAGGAGAAACAGAAGACATCGTTGGCTAGTAGTGGTTAGTTGTTTTGTCTACCCTCCAGGTCTTCCGAAGCACGGCCCGCTGATGGTCACGGTACAGAGGTGGAGGGTGCTGATGGTCAATCCCCCGCCATTAACCAGGTGAACACTGTCGAAGGTGTGCCAAGTATGATTTCCTCGACGGCGACGGATGGTACCATATCTGCCTCCGCGGCCGAGGAAACGGGTCAGGTCGACACCAATGAGATTGATGACATCATAAACATGCTAAAAACCAACACCCTTGCGTTCTACGGCACCACGGCGCAACTCGCTTCTCGGGCTGAATTTTTCCAGGGGGGTTTTTCAGGCGACATCGCAATCGTCAAAGACACTGGCGAAGAAACGACGGAACTGCTCATCAGTGGCATTTTTCAAGTTGATCGCCAAAACTTTTTCATGGGCCCTGAGGGAGCGTACATGCCATCGGGGGCATTCAAGCGGGAGTTTTCGGAGACCAAACTTAGCTGTCAACTTATCCCTGTTCAGAAAGACTCTGCGTTTAAGACAGCTTGTGCTGATTTCCCCGCCATTGTGGGGAACGTCAGGGCTCTCGAAAGACTAATCCCCTCCAAGAAGGGGACGACCTTGATTTCTTGCATCCGAGAGGCCAACGGCGTCACATCTATCAGAGTCAGCCACTCGTTGTTCATGAAGAAAGACGAGAGCGTGGACCCTGACATTGCCAGCCTTGACGGTATGTTTTTCTATTTCATGAGCTTCACATTCAACTGACATATGGCAGAGGCCCGAACGGCTGATTGGCCTGTCCAGGAGCGCACAAGGACGGCCTTAGAGCGTGCAGCTATGACACACGTGGTTTGTCCCCTGCCTGCCTTTGATCAAGATCATAGGCCCATCGCAGCATGTGACTACCAACGAAAGCTTTGTGGTGCTGTCGTCATTGTGCACTTCGCCCTCATACACTACTATTTCAAACAGGATAAAAAGTCTGTGTTCAGTGGCGTACTGCGCGAGATGGTAGTATTACGCGAACCACCCCCTCCGCCTACAAACCCTCTCAAAAGATCTGTTTATGGGGGCGGGCCGTCTTTCGCGCACATGCCCACCACGAAGAAAGTACGCCAGGTATGCATGACATATCCATCGCATTTACCGTCAACGGCTTACATATCTTTGAGGCTTAAAAACGCTTAATGTGTTCATAGGAGTTGTCGTGTTTCACTACTTGGAGATTCACGCCTCAAATCGGTATCTTTGTGTTAAACGTCGTGAGGGCGAAGGGATAGTGTTCATGCCATTATGTATGTAGGAACATTGGAAGCTCATGTACACCAGAGTCGAATGCAGAAAAGCCCAAACATGCCGTTGTATGCAGCAAACCACGGTCCCCAGTGCCGGCTCGTCTTCGTGGTAATCGCGCGGCGCAAAGGTGCCATGCCTGCTGTGGCGGCCTGCACGATGAGCGACACGAGATCTTGTGAGTTTTGTCCTTGCTAGCGTCTGATCATGGCGTGCTCCCCCTTTTCCTGTTCAAGTCACTAAGACGTCTTGGTCATAAGGGGCTCCGGCTCTTTGGGGTTTCTGCAGGGCATACCGCATCCCCCCTGCTGGGGCCCCTCACACCTTCAATGATGTAAGTGCCTTTGATTTTTTCGGACGGCGCGTTCTTGATCATAAGGAGGTGCACCCCTTGGTTACCAAGCCGCTGACATGGTCCGATCATAAGGGGGGGTCCCTGCTGTGGGGTATTTAATGAGCTTCCTAGGCTTTCTGGCCTGCATTCTCAAACCTCCCAACCCACTGGTAAGTGTCATGTATCTCGTCGAGGAAATCTCTTATGGTTTTTCCATTCGACAGACAATGGATAACGCACAGCACTCCGACGTCCAGACGGATGGCGGAACACTTTACACCGTATGGGGTTTCCTTTTCGGCAGAACCTCAGGCCCGCGCAGACTGAGCATCCGTGTCGACAACACCGGCACCATGACTATTAGTGGCAATCAATACCTCTTTCCTCCTGATGCCTCTATCACCTCAGCGCGAGTGCGGGTTCGCCACAGGCTGTACATCGTCTTCTTCGACCTCCACCGCCACCAAACCTGTCGAGAGAGCGGTGCATACGTTTTTGTCAGGGTGCAGCCTGGTCATCAACGTCCCTTGCACATTCGTGCAGAAGATGATCTCCAGGACATCATGAATGGCCTCCTCGTGTTCGTCTCTACTATGTTTCCATCTGCTCACCACACTGACTATATTACAGATTGGCTACACGTTTTCCATCTACAGAGTCCGGATCTGCCGCGACAAATCAATCCTAACTGAGGTCCGAGATACTGCCAGGCAGGAAAACCGAGTTACGATACATAGTTTATGGAGCGTCTACCTAAATAACACGCTGGTTCCCTGTTTGATGAAAGGCTGTATGGATCCCGTGATATATATTCATAGCTAGCACCTGAGGAATCTACCAAATTGTATGTACGAAATACGAAAACGATTTGAACATTGTACGCATTCCTGTGGCTGTACTGCCACCCACGTTCTCGCGCGCTTTCTTGCTTCGTCGTCTGTGTCCAACGCGCGGCGTCTGCCGTCATCAATTCATCAATCACAGTATGTATTATCACCCTCCCTATACCTTGTGGTCTGCATTTGTAACGTTCGTTGTCACCCCTTGAACCCCTTAACGGGTGTGGCCCTATAAAGGACGATGTTGGGGCTGCACGGAACGTCGCCACCTTCTCCCAGGTATGTTTCGTTTACCACCTGAACTGCGAAACCACGTCCTGGGTTACTGTAGCATCCATGATATTGCTAACTTTGCAAGATCGTCGAGTACGGCTGCGATCCTCTCCTACTGTTATATCGGATACCGCCTCCGTATTCGAACTGCAGGGTTTTTCTCCAGCTGTGCTGTCCTACTAGGTATCTTGCGCTCCTGCGACGCTGTCATTTCTGGATCCTTCGCACTTCACATGGTCTTGCCTGCCAACAGCTGTGCTTGGACACCCTCGGACATAGATATTTATGTGCCTTTGCGCCAGATGTGTTACTTATCCATGAAACTAGAATGCGAGGGTACGTCTCTCTCATCCCCTTCGCGCATTAACATGCTCCGACTACCGGCTTGCAGGGTACAATATCATTCACGAGTGTCGCGTCGAGGCCAGCCCTTACAACATGACCGCCATTCGCTCTATCCTCACTTTTTCCAACGGCACCCATCACATTGATGTTATTGTCTCCAGAACATCGACTGCTATCTCCCCGCTGTTTCAGTTCCACAGCACAGCTGTGATGAATTTCATCAGCGCTGACAGCATTTTTTGCGTGTATCCCAACCTGACATTCCATCGCCGTGCGCTCATCAACTCACTTCCCGTTTATAATGGCTCTATCGGCTTCAAGACCATGGCTGCCCTGCAAAAATACGCCTCGCGTGGTTTCGATTTTGGCGCTTGCGAGGACGTTCATCACATGCCATATACTTGCAGGTCTATTCCTCGCACTTTGACAGATGGCGGCTGTTTATGGCTTCAAATCACTGATCTCCGTCATGACGTCGTGAGGACTACTGAGGTCTTCAAATGCTTGGGAGTTATCAACGTCATGTGGTTGCTTGGTGGGTACGTATGCGGGGCATATCCTGCCTTTTTGGATGGCTATTCGTTTGTGTTCGAGAACGAGATGTGAGTTCATGAAGCATCCAATCGTGTGCGTGGACTCATTCTCTGAAGGGATCGTCTCTCCGATCGGCGCTTCATCGGAAGTGAGGAGGTTTAGCTTTTTTCTTGGCGGCAAGGGCTAGGGTTGAAATGTTATTGGCAATTAGAGACGGGACCTACGGGTGGGCTGCAATGACAAAGAGATGCATGTACAAACTATCCTGCCTTTCTGGATGGCTATTCATTCATATTTAACAACAACACATTATCTGAAGATGAATGCACGCTGCAATAGAAAAGTTGGAGTGATACAGATATTGTTTGCTAGCCGTATATTATGGGAGTCGATGACGTGTCCGTAAACAAGGTGCCTGCCGTCCCCGACGGCCCTATCCTCTAGTAAATAAACTCATCGCAGGTTTCAAACTCCGCTAGTAGGGTCGTCGACAGGAGCCAAGTTCAGGAATTGCTGGGTCGCGTATCTGCAGCTTTCAAGGCATAAAAATTTGCAGTCTCAATACCTTCCACTGACATTCTTTCACTTCACTTCTCTTACTGATTAGATTTAACTGTTTCGTCCCAACAATATTGTGTCGAAGGGTAGGCATAAGAAGAGCATTCGGGTCGCCCGTGGGGGACTTGTTTCGTCCTTTCGTTGACCGTTTCAGGCAGCTTGAGCAAGCTATATACCGGTAGTTGTGCCGCCTTGCCAGCCATTCTGTACTGTTCAGTAAGTATGTCTCCAAGAACCACGCTGCGGTAGCACTCTCAATCGATTTCTGTTCCTCGTGGCGAAGGCACTTAGATTTGATTCAAAGGCCTCTTTTATGGCGAGTTTTGCTATCACCCATAAGTCACCGGGAAGAACGACGGACACGAACGCAATGTCGCATCACAAGACGTGGCGAAGAAAATGAAAGGGGAGAATGAGCAGCTGCGGAGGGAGAATCATTTCCTCAAGGAGAAGATTGCACAGCTGGGAGAAAAAATCGAAATGCATACAAGACGACCCAGGAGTGATTCTGCCGCAAGGTCGTACGACGGTTCCTCTAATGAATCCCAGAGGGAGAGGGCTAGAGCGGGCAACAAGTTGGGAACACCCCCCCGTCTACTGTGGTACCATCGTCCCTTGAACCCGCCGTCCAGAATACGGATTTCTCTTCTGCCCGCGAGGCGCCTTCAGCCCACTTTCCGGCTCCTGCCCCTCCAGCTGCTGATGACGTACTTGGTTATGCAGCAATTGCCGGACCAAGCGCCGTCGACTCCTTCCGGTGCATCCTGTGTAGTCCAAACGCCCCCTGCCGTTGTCGAGAGATTGTTCTTCAGCAAGTAACGAATGGAGTACTCGTCGGCACTTCTGCGTTGGAGTTGCCGCTCGATGAACTGAATCGGCCATTAGTTCTTTCTCCCTTCAGCCAACTCGTTCTAGATGCCCCCGCTCATCTAAGCATATTTGACAACCTACCCGCTTACTATGCGCCTGTACCACTTTGACGTAATGTCAGATGGATCCAACACATCCCGCTACGATCGTCATCGTCCACAACCATCTTCAGATGTTCTGGTGACCCCGATGATTGTATGGCATGCACAGACGATACCTTCGGAAAAGTGCTCTGTCAAATCATCATCCACTCCACCGTGTCATCCGCACCATGCATTGATTGTTCTCGGAGAAGCAATCATTCCGACAAGATCTTGGTAGGCGAGTGTTGTGGGGACGTCAGTAAATGTGGTTCCTGGGGAATTGCGCCCATCATTTCCTCCACCAACCCTTCGCATGGTTCTGAGACCACACCCACGAATGATGCATGACATCAGTTCAAATCATATCCCAATGTCGCTTTCGTGGATTTGAAGCTCTTGGCTGAGGGGGTGGCACGTAAGTCGAAGTGTACAGGATCCCGCGTTGTCAATCTCCGGCTCCGGGATCCATCACTCCAGAACGTATAGCTGGACTTCACAATGAAGGCGAGGCTGAAGACATCCAGTCTGTATTACTCACGGATCCCCATCAGCATAACTCCCCACCGCGACTTGTACCCCAGAACGTTCTGACTGAGAGCGGCCACAGGAGGTTGCATGAAGCGAATGCAGATGGAGTAAGGAATGCTAGACTCCAAATTCATGCGCAACCACAGGATTTCGTGGACTCTATTGTTCGTTATTATTATATTTATTCGAGGGCGCACAATCACATGTGTCAGTGGCGTTTCACCGACGCCTATGCAAGTGGTTGCTTCCACCCTCGCTGAAATGCCAATTGCTTCAATGTAGCACCCTGTAACTCGTGCTGAACCGGCTTGACCTGTGCCCATAATTGCAAGAGAACGCGCCTCGCGACCTTGTAAGCACCGACCAAAAAGGAGGCATCGATCACCGGCACGGGCGTGACACCGGTAGATATCATAGGATGGAACGCCCCATAGCTAGCTCGGATTTACACTTACCTTGCCGGCCATAACTAGCAATAAGCACCGTATGCACGACCGCTTCTGGTTCAAAGCCTGCGTCCCTGGTCCGCATGATCTGCTCCGCGACTTGTATGTTCCTACATTGGCGTATACACCCATAAGAGCAGCATCATTGTCTCGTGCCTAGGGAGCATTGCGATTATAGCCTGATCACCTCTGACCGCCTACGAGAAAGTGAAAGGACAAGCCGGGAGTCGTACGTGAATTGCCACCAAGGCTCGGAAACGGTGGTATAAACGTTCCAACCACTCCCGTGAAAAGGGTGCTTTTCCCGCCACAAGATGCGTTGTAGGACGATACAGAAATGCCGAAGTGCCAGTCCACTTATGAGCTGTCGGATTCGGATGGCTGCTTGTACTCTCGCCCTCCCACGAATTGGAAACTCACCCAATATCTCGGGTGTCCCCCTCCGACCGCAGGTAAGAAAAGAAAACGGAAAGGGTGTGTCGTACGAGCGAGGTCCCTTTCGATCTGTCACGTGATCGCACATCTATTAGCTTAAAGTTACTGCCATTACGAGTCAGACGGTTGTTACGCTTTTCTGACTTTTTCCATGGCTTCGACGTTCTTCACCTGGTTGCGGTCGCCAGCAGCTCGCGAGTATTTCTTCAGTGAGTAGTGTCTCATCTGCTCCTTATTCCTATACGCAGATCTCACCTTCACTTAGGTACTCACTTTTGGGGACCGGTCGGTGTTCTGTCCGTATGTGCACTTCGTGTCCAACCGGTGTTCTAGGTTGCAAACTGGGGTCTTCCGTTGGCTGCCATCGCTGACCTGAGCAAAGACGAGGAAGTCATTTCTGGGACGATGACAACTGCTCTCGCATGTTATTCGTATGCCCAATTCTTTCTTAGTGGTAGATTTCTTGAGTCGATTTACACTCGATTTTTAGGATGGTCTTCATGCGTTTTGGTAATTGATGTTACAGCCGCAGGTGATCACGTCTTTTGATATGCCCCCACAGCTTGGAGAGTACAACCCCGGAATTACCTGCTGTTTGCATGTCACGCAACGAACGCAACAGCTCAGTCGGTTCAAGATGCCCGCTTCGTCAATTACTGGTACTTTGGTGGTCGGGAGAAAAAGTATGGCCTCGTGGACAACAATACAAACAGACCTGTAACAGAGGCAATAGAGGCAGCAAAGCAAGAAAGCAACGAAGTTTCCAGCACTAAATAGACCGTCCTGTAAGCTCCTCTTTGGTGATGGAACCAAACTGAAATTGACGGTAACCAGTGCAAGATACCATTAGTGGGTAGTATACTTCGAAAGTTACCAAAATCCATCATCTCCGTCGGATGCTTTTTTATTCTTGCCACCTCTACTCTGAGCAAGTACCTGACGCTCGTACATCTCTGCAATCTGGTGCTGTTAGAAGATGGTGGTCAGATTTGTAACGGAAATTCACCTGCTCTGCTCCTGTGGCGTCCTCGGCCGACTTATCATCTCTTACACGAATGAAGCGAGGGAAACGCAACGAAATACCCCTTTCGTCAACCTTAAAAATAATAAATTCCAGATGCCATCGGAAAGTACGAAACTCCATTCTCACCAGGCCCTGAGCAGCGGTATAAACAGGACTGAGGCTGAGATCGGCTGTAAGCACTTCCCACACAACCTTCGGTTCAAACCATATATCAGGTTTGGCACCACCAGTCTTCACATCCCCACGCGGCTTCTGGTTTTCCAGCGGTCGTAGGGCATCCCAATGGTTCTGCAATACCTCCTCGCTGAAGCCGGTCCCAATTTTACAAATAGTTTGATACTCCTCGGCGTCAGCGTCGTAGCAGGCGAGAAGGAAGGCACCATAGACATTGGTACGTTTACCCTTGCCGTAGTAACCTCCCACAACAACTAGATCAAGTGAATCACCAACACCAGCAAGGTAATCCTTCTTGAGCTAAGGCAAATGTCAAGCGACGCGTGCGCAACAGTGTTGAAACTGACCTTTAACCAATTAACGCTGCGTCGGCTCGGCTCGTAGTAACTTGCATCACTCTCCAGCATCTTGATCATAAGACCTTCGCACCCATCCTTAACGCTCTCTTCCAGGAACGCCTGTATTTCTTCCGTCGATTCTCCATCAGATGACCTGGCAAAGTCAAACTCCCCGGGGACAACTTGAAAGTGTTTCCGCAAAAGTTCTCGTCGTTCCCAGAGGGGTTTTTGGAGGAGGGGCTGGAACGTACATCAGCAAGGCAATGAGAGCACTTAATTAGTAGCCGGACCTCCCCGTTCAAGTACAGGAGATCGAAACCAAACAAGCAAACAAGAACTTGAATGTCCTCCACTTTGACATCTTTGCGTTTCCGCCTGCTGAGCTCCTGGAATGGCATGAGCTTTCCTGTCGTGTTCTCGACAGCAACAGCCTCTGCATCGAGGACAAACGATTTCGTTTCTGGCTTGATGCACTAGACAGCAAATACCCAGCAATTAAGGAATCACATAAGACCACAAAATCGGAAAATTTACGTGCGAAAGGCGTTCGACCAGGTCTGGATACTTCTTGCTCATGTCCTCGGAATTTCTGCTGAAAATGGCAACGGATCCCCCTTCCAGCTTATGAACTTGTGCACGTTCCCCGTCGTATTTGTATTCACAAGTGAAGCGTTTGTTTTCAAAGCGATCTAGAACCTCGCCGATCGCCTTGGTTGGTTTGGCAAGCATAGGTTTCAGAGGTACGCCTGGTGTTAACCGGCATACGTCCTTTAATTTCATCACTCCATGATCCAGAAGGGCTGGAACGACTAGGTCATAGCTTGGAAGTTCGCTAAAAAAAGAGATGAGTTCGCCTCCACTGCATGCAGCGTACGAACCTGTAAACAGATTTCATGATACTCGTAGCCTCTTCGAGTCGACTTGCCAGCTTCTCTTCGCTCCACTTCTTTCCACCTATAGGTAGAGTGAGTTGCAGCCTTACAGGGATCCCGGAAGACATACTCTGCTCCTTCTCCGCCAAGGTAGCCGCGTGAGCCAGGGCAACCAACACCGTTCGCTCTGCATTTCCTATGCGAAGCTTGCCTTCCAAACTACGAACAATATACTTAGCCTCCATCTCCTGACAAGCTGCAAGAAGCTTAGTTATGATTGAGACTTTCTTTGCTTGCGACTAATAGGATAGGTTATTCAAAAATTGTCGGATTATCTGACATTCTTACTGAATGACCAGTGGAGAGAGCGATTTCTCGTAGGTTGGTAAAAACGAAGGGGACAGTCAAAGGCTTTGGTCTGAAAAGTGTCTTCTGGCTTTTCTTGGAGTTCTTCACATTGCATCGTTATTCGAGTGGACCGAACAATTCCGCTAAAACGAACCATTGCTACGAGACCCAAGTCTCCTTCCTTCTTGAGTTCCGCTTTCAGAGTAGCGAGACTGCGACCCGTGGACTCGCTGATCGCCTTGATGAGGAGACTCTCGCCGATTCCAAGTTCCACGCCGACATAATCCGGACTCAGCTTGAATATGGTCAGTTCTATATCATCTACATATAAGGGTCACGAGTCACCCGATTGATGCACAAATAGACGGATTGCAAAAGGGAACTTGAGTCGCTCTTCGCTCTTCGCTGGATGACAAGGAAGAAAAAACTCGTGAGGATGGACGTCTTTTCCAAGCGCTTTGTCGTAGCTTCGATGAGGGAGAAGGTCTTGGCTAGAGCGGCATACGGTATACTGAACAGAAGACTGAGCAATATATAACACGGATAGATCGATCCACATACGGATCTCCTGATTTCCAGCCACCCTTAACATCCACATCAGCTACTCGCGAGAGGGCTGCTTCCGCACTCGCGCCGGAATCAGTGCCTTCGACGTCAGGTGCAAAGAAATCGGCGCTCACTTCTGGGTGGCATCATCCGCATCGTCCTCAATGCCAGCTGCCTCATCGTCACCCACTCCCTCCTCCCTTTCACTACCCGACAACCCCTCATCTTCCGGGGGAGAATGTGGTAAAATGGCTGCTTTGCCTTTACCTCCACTACTGGGTGGTCTTGAGGGTGGGGTTATGCTCCTGGAACTTGGGGGTGCTGGTATGTACGTTTTGTACTAATATCCGTGGCCAGACCATCGAGACGTACCTGATGGGATATGCAGGGGTCCCTCATCTTTCACATCCTTTTCATCGTCAGAGTGAACGACTCGCCGGCGCTTAGAAGTGGACGGTCCAGGGGAGGGCGAGTCACCTACTTAAATCGACTTGAGTAACACTTAATGGATGCGCAGTCCAGAACCATACCTGGCGCTCTGCGCTTTGGCTTTGAATCTGCCAGCATTCCTTGTTAGAACCCAGGAGCACGTTACCGTGAACTGAACGTACTTTCCACATTCTCCTCCCCAACTTCCGGTTTAGAGTCACCCACATTTGATGCCGACTCCTTTGCTTTCGACCTTCCCCACATTTGTGAGAGACTCGACTGGTGTGGAGGAGCAGGCTTCATGCCTCTTGGCATCTCAAAGAACTTGCCTAAGGGTATTGAACTACAGAAATATGTTGAGAAAGGCAGAAACCAGTACCTAGTGTCTGTTGTCTTCCCATGACGCGACCAATGTGGCGCGCGGCGAACATGAACGCGCCTGTCACACATCACAACTGTCACAAGGCGCGTGATGGTGTGGGACAATCTTTCCAAATGAAGAGCGGCGGCGGCGTTTGCCGAGGACTGTGCAGTTTTCAGACTTGTGGCTTTGCCCTGGCCTACCGCCAACAAGCAAAGCAGCGGTGAGCGAGGGCAGCGCGTACAATTCATCGTCAAGACACACTTCAGCATGGCCGAGCAGGTTTGCAAATATCTGTTTCCGAGTTTTCCGAGTTGCTGACTGTGTTCGTAGATCGAAAAGGCCTTCCAGAAGCAACACCTATTCCAAAATGCCAAAGCGCGGGGTACGAGTGCATGTTTCGTTCGTTCGTGCGTGGAGCCTCATATTGCTATGTTGGGCGATAAAAGGTGGCAAGACAACAAAGGCCAAGCGGTGGTACAAGGATGTCGGTCTTGGCTTTAAGACCCCATCAGAGGCAATTCACGGCACTTACATCGGTAGGCCATACGTGCCCTACTGTCTGTGTACGGCGAGCCTGAGCACCTATGCTAGATAAGAAGTGCCCGTTCACGGGGAACATTTCTATCCGTGGTCGTATCTTGACGGGTAAAGTTATCTCGACCAAGATGACACGGACAATTATCATCCGCAGGGACTACCTACACTACGTTCCCAAGTACAGTATGTCACCGTGGGATGCTGAATGGCTTGCGGATGCTGATTGATTCCCAGACCGTTACGAAAAGAGACATAAGAACCTGGCTGCTCATGTTTCACCCGCATTCCGCGTTGAAGTCGGTGACACTGTAACAGTCGGTACGTATGACTGTCACCCCGCACCGGTTTCGTGACTGAGTTGTCTTGCCAAGGTCAATGTCGACCGCTGTCAAAAACCGTGCGGTTCAACGTGCTCCGGGTGGCGAAGAACAAGGCGGCAGCGAAAGCCTTTGGGAAATTCTGAGACGCCAGGGACGGGCTTTATGATAGCATCTAGCATATATATGATTGTCCTTTTCATTCCATGTCGCACTATGCTATGTCTACAGCATGCAAACGAGATATGGTTGAACAGGACAAACAAGTGGACAAACAAGGCGCCGGTTTTGTGATACACGACGACAGCAAGCGATCGCGTGGCCCAAGTCACTCAACTGTCAGTCAGAGGAAACGCCGTCCTCGGTTGCCCTTCCGCCGTCGTCCAAGCTGGCTCCAACACTCCTCGCTGTCCTGACCTCAAAGCTTTCCAGGTCAAAGCCGCCGTCCTTGCAGTCTCAGTCAGCCTTACCCGAATCCCAGACCCAGACCCAATCGATGGGTCAACAACAGTCCAAAAAGGCCAAAAAGGGCGGCAAGGAAAGGGAGGGAGACATCACCCAGGACAGTGCTGTAACTGACCTGCCCGATTCAACCCTGCATGGCGGTCCCACTCGCACGACTGCTCACCCCAGTCTTTCCCAGAGTGCCTTGCACGAATATGATGCTGTGCGTAGCAAAGCAAACGTCCCCACAGATTTGCAGGAAGATGACGCAGGCTCCGGAAATGCTACTGGGCCGTCCGGTTCACCCACCGTGCAGAGCTCTAACATATCCATACCCCCGAACAGTGCACCACCTTCTTTACCATTGTCCACCTCGGCGCCTCCGACCTTAAGCCCGTCCATGAAGCCATCTCCCGCACCCCTTGACATACCTTCCACACAGACTATACTCTCAAATACCATCTCTTCATCGTTCACTCCTGGGTCGACTGCAAGCAGCTTCCCTTTAAACGATTCTCTAAGCCCTACAGGCAACGGAGGAAAGGATAAAGTGAAACAATTGGACATCGACGACATGATCCAACGTCTTCTAGATGTGGGTTACACGGGGAAAGTTAGCAAGTCTCTGTGTTTAAAAAACGCGGAGATAGTTGCTATTTGCCAAACAGCTCGCGAGATCTTTCTTAGCCAGCCAACCCTTATCGAGTTATCCCCACCCGTCAAGATTGTAGGCGATGTTCATGGACAGTACTCCGACCTCATACGTTTGTTCGAAATGTGCGGATTTCCTCCGGCAGCTAATTACCTCTTCCTTGGCGACTACGTGGATCGGGGGAAGCAAAGCCTGGAAACAATTTTGCTGCTGCTATGCTACAAAATTAAGTTTCCGGAGAATTTTTTTCTCCTTCGGGGGAATCATGAATGTGCGAACGTCACGCGAGGTTTGTTCATACTTTGTGACACACTCCCATCCCTAATCGGTTCCAATGCAGTATATGGGTTTTACGACGAGTGCAAGCGAAGATGTAATATCAAGACCTGGAAAACATTCATAGACGTCTTCAATTGTCTGCCTATCGCAGCTGTGGTCGCTTCCAAAATCTTTTGCGTACATGGCGGTCTATCACCGTCACTACACTCCATGGACGACATCAAACGCATACAGCGACCCACGGATGTGCCGGACTATGGTCTCCTGAACGACTTACTATGGTCTGATCCATCAGATACCGCTCTAGATTGGGAGGACAATGAACGTGGTGTCAGCTATTGCTTTGGGAAGGCAGTTATCAATGATTTCCTTGTGCGATACGACATGGATCTCATCTGTCGTGCACACATGGTCGTAGAAGATGGTTATGAATTCTGGAATGATCGGACGTTGGTCACCGTTTTCAGCGCTCCGAATTACTGTGGCGGTAAGTTCTGGCTCTCCTTTGCAGCACAGGCAATGACCTCTAAATGTACAGAGTTCGACAATTACGGTGCATGCATGAGGTTTGTCGGATATTGCTTTCTACGATCTATCTCTTATGCTTGATTCGCAGCGTATCGGAGGACTTACTATGTGCATTCGAATTGTTGAAACCTTTGGATGGTCATGCCTTGCGGAAGGAGATGACCAAGGCCAAACGGAAGAGGTGCGTACTCTTTCACTCTCCGTTTGGGAACCCTGACATAACCGCCGTTCGTTAGCTTAATGGCGACCGCAACATGATCGTTAGAGGCTTGCTTTTAAGTCACTTCAATAGGACGGCTAAACGACAGTCGTCCATACTGCTGGTTGGACTGTTCTACATATCCACGTGTTTCTATGTACAGCTTCGGCGGATGCTTGGTTGCTCACCGATTCTATCTTCGCACTCTTGCGCTAGGCTCCACGCGGCTTAATAGCTACGCATCCGTTCCGAACCGGCTTCTCGTTGCACGCTCGTTTATGTCGGAGGTACAAATTTGTAATTCACTGCATCCTCATTCACTCTCGTTTCCCTCCTAACGTACAGTTATATTTTCTCTTGTGTTTTCTCTTGGTTACCCACCTCTGTCAGTGGTCTTAGGATCTTTATTAACCCATCGCATATTTGTTTTGTCTGTGATATATAGTATTGGTGGAGCGTGGGCTCCGGTACTATAAAGACAACTGGTTGTAGGCAACGTTGTCCCATACATCTATATCTAGTGTTGGGCTTCAATGTACTTACAAGTGGATGTTATGACATGTCAAATACAAGCATGGCGAATGCTCCAACTATCACACCAGTTCCCACCAATCCGCCGAATGTCAACGCAACTGTCCCAAAGAACATGTCCGAGAAAAGGGTGAGGACTATAGTCATGAGGCTCCCCACTGATGTTACTATTGGACCCCAGATTCCTAGAAGGATCTGCATGGTGGTAAGATTAGCCAGAGTCAGGGGAAACGAGGCAGAGAGGAGCCCGCCTTACCATAAAGCCAGCATTGAAAATTACACCCGATGCAGCGATACCGGCTATAGCCGTTAGAATGTCCGGGCGAGTTGGTAGCCGAAATTCTTCTAGTCCGTAATAGTGAAGGATGGGTATGGGTATCCACAAGACAAGTAAGGTGCACATTCCCATGGAAGCTGTGATCAGGTTTGCGTGCAGCCCGAACGGCGGCGGATATACGATCTCATCCTTCAACAAAGGACAAGACTGTATTTCATTATCGACATCGCCTGCAGAGTATAGTCCTTGACAATTCGCGGGCTCGGAGGTCAGATCAGAATCTGTGGGTAATGCGATGTATTTCTTATAGATCACTTGGTAGAGCGCATAGAGAAGAGAAGCCACGAGAGTCAGCATGTCACCGACGAAGGGTGCAGGCTGGTGGACTGCGCTCGTTACGGCTGACGCGGGACCAGGTGAAGATGCTGCGGTACCACCATATACGATAGTGATGACACCCAAAGTTGCGAGGCAGACTGCCAGTAGTCGAAAGGTTCCCCATTTCAGGCCAAGTAACTTCACGCTGAAAACATACGTAAAGAATGCGTTGGCATTCCATATAGCAGTTACATCGGTGACACTGCACGACGCTCAGCACGCGACGGGGAAAAGGAGGAAAATCGTACGAAGCCAGGGGAACCGCAACAAACCATAGTAAAGCGGGTGAACTATAGAAAACAGTGAGTGAAACGATCAGGAATGCTGTCTTGGCAAAGGGAAGTGCCCTGTGCCGGATGTCTACATATCCTTCGGATCTGGAAGTCAACTGCCGCATGATTGCGAAGCGGAGCCCGAGTATTACCGGCAGTAGCCCGTTTTCGGTTGTGGAGAGCAGATAGATCAAGTGGATTGGAAAAGAGAGCGAGAAACAGGAATGGACGATATAGCTATCAAGATTTAGCCTCTCAAGGTTCC
Organism: Pisolithus tinctorius; assembly: GCA_024663395.1. NCBI lineage: Eukaryota > Fungi > Basidiomycota > Agaricomycetes > Boletales > Pisolithaceae > Pisolithus > Pisolithus tinctorius. The sequence continues at coordinate 30,405 of JANFAH010000092.1, forward strand.
ACGGAGGAGCCCGTGGACTAACAAGATGAAATATGACTGCCTATACTCCAGGGTCGTTTGTAGGTACTGAAAAGAGTGAGATCAATAATCGGGCACAACAGAGGTATCAGAGATAAGAACCTGCGTGAGTTGAGTCTCCACGACAAAGGCCAGCAGAACTGCAACGAAAACTGCAACTGCGCTTTTGCCACCTAGGTTGGGTGCGTGAATGGACTCGTGCATCCTGGACGTCTTGTGCAGCACTTTCTGGCAACGTGGAGATGGTTGTGAGCGAGCCTAATAATACGTCACCCGGCAGGCCACATTTTCCTCCACCGCTGTTTCAAGCCGACACTCCTCACATACCGCAGAAAACGTAGACCACGTGATTACAAAATGTGGGTCCGTCCCAAAAACTCGATTTCCTCATCCTCACCGCAATAGCCATCATTAATGCTCCGGAGGCTCCTGACATCGAGCAGGCCGCTGCTCACGCGGGCACGGGCTGCCACGCTCCCGGGTATCGGCCTCCCACTCCCATCCACCGTTACTCGTGTCGAGTCTGCCGTTCCGACATTCACCAGGGGAATGAAAGTTCGCTCTTCGGTCAAAGTTATGTGTGACGGCTGTAGCATCGTCATAAGAAAAGGCCGCGTCTATGTCGTGTGCTCCAAGAATCCCAAACACAAGCAGGTATGTAGTAAATAGTCCTTGTCAACCTCAAATTGAACACTTCATTAGCGCCAGGGCTGAGCGTACATCCGCTCGGTTCGAAGGGCTTGCTGAACACCGCAGCTACCCTAATGTAGATTTGCAGTCATGTTGTCATTCACAACCCTGCCATTTCTCTTTTGTGTTCCAGTGAACAAGCAATTTTTCCAAGCACTCACCTATGGGAGTGTCGTTGAAACTAGCGACGAATGACTGTCCGGCGAACACCATGATGTGCGCGGAAAGCGCATTGACCAGAAATTTTCCGATCCCCAGTTGGCCTAAAGAACAATTTGAGGCTGAATACAAAAAATGCGATCTCACAAGTTAAGCACCTGGAAGTCGGCAGGTCATTATACTTTTAAGAGATGAACGCGCCCTCTGCTACACACAACTGCAACAAAACCTAAACCGTGGGGCGAAAATGTTTAAGGCTACTCAATTCCACTTTTTCCACTCCGCTCCAGCGGGTGGCTTGACCTCCACTTTCTCCTTCTTCACTTCGTCCCAGTTTGTGCTGAGTGTGGTGCCGCCACTTTCTTGGAAGCTCTTCATCATGGCGCGTCTCGTGTCATCATCGGCGTCAGCAAAGATTTTCTGAAAGAAAGCGTTGACAGCAGCGTCCCCACCGACGTTGGGATCTTCCTGAGAATCCTTTTCCTTCTCACTGTCAAGGATCTCCGTAGTGATTCCTTCCCAGTTCTTCCTCTTAGAGGTACTCGTTACTGATGGCGTGGGTGGTATCGTATAGTTTGCTAATACTAAGAGGGTGGGTGAGCGGCGTAACGCAAATCATGGCAAGGCACGCACTATCGGGCGCATCACCTATTAGTGCTCCCCATCGTCCATATGTGGCCTTGCTGAGTCTTATTTCGACTTTCATTTTGCCAACAACAAAGTCACGCTTGTCGGGATCGATTTGACCCTTTAGAGGCTGCAGGGTTAAGACTTTGTCGCCATTTTGGTACGTCAACTTGAATCGCTTGAGCTCCACAGATGGGCCAGAGACTGCAAATCAAGGCATACCTTGCGAGGCTCGAGTTTGACAGACACCTGTTCTGGATCGGCCCCTCGATCAAATATGGCGATTGTCAACGCCTCGTCTGTCTCATAGAACTCGTGCCTGCGCTGTGTTAGTAGTCAAGCTGGGAAAAAAAAATAACAGACATTCCTTAGGCTCATGGCTATTGCTGAATTGAATGGTAAGAGATCGTCGTAGAATGCAAGTGCACAGAGCCCCCTGTCCGATATCTCAAGAAAGTTCCAGTGCTGACAGTCACGTGAGTCATTAGCAACTTCCTGTTCGTACTGTAAATACTCTCGAGTGAACTCGTCTGGCGAGCATAGAGCAATCTCATTAATCACCCAAACACCGCTCCTTCGGTGCTGGCTGACCAAATTGTCGTGGGGTGGATGACCAAGGTATTGACGAACGACACTACTAGCTGACTTACATATCTCACCTGGCGATCAATATTGTCCCCACTTCCTTCATCTATTTATGTATATAGACTGGATCGCCTGAGAGACATTTCTGCTCGGAATTGCTGTGTTCCTTGGAGTCTTTCTGGTTCTAAATCACTTGACGAATGTCTCACTGGTCGATGCATTAGGGGTCATCCCAATTAGGTATGTTCCTCGCATGTCTGCGCGATTTCTCTCGTTTTGTTTGCACAAACTCGACTCCCAACCAGAACGGCAAGGCTCATTTACTTTCGTTGACGCGGTTCAATCTCTGCTTGCACAGTTTGCGGCGTAATGCTTGGTTTCCTGGGCATCTCCAGGCAACCTCAGTCGTCGAACGAAGCATACGAATTCCTATCCACAGGGCAAGAGGATGTAACCACTGATACCCCACCCTGGGCGTTAGCGCACGATCGCGTTTCCAGTGATGTCGAAACTGTATTGGAACGTTCGTCCTCAGAATCAACCGCCACGCCGACTCCCTTCCGTACACCGTCACCGTCTCCCACGTACCCGTCGCACCGTCTGTCCTCGTCCATCTCTGAAGTAGATGATGGTCCAACGTCACCATTACTACCCAGTCAAGGGGAAGCATACACTTTCCGAGATGGAATTCGTAATCTGTGGCACCTGAATCCAAACCCTCGGAGGATGAGGACGCGCGAACGCAAGATATGGAGGACATTAAAGAAGGGAGCGAGAAGGGTCGTTCGACATCCACTGTTTCCGAGACAACCGCTCACAATAGTGAGGACACATAATCTCATTTCTCCCATGCAGTGTAATTGCTCACAGACACTCAGATATTCGCCCTGCTGTTGTTCACGCTTTTCGCAATTTCGCTCACTCTTCTTCTCATGTATATACTAAATCCTGACAAGGAACCCCTACCTTGGCAAGCATACTGTTCGATCCCTCCAACCACCACGCTCCCTCCACACTTCCGCCAGACACTACCTTATCCTTATATTAACCCTCTTCCAAAGGAAGTGCCTCCAAGTTTTCCCCCCGACGATCTAGATACCCTTCCGCCTGCAGGAGTTTTTCTCGGTGTCTTTTCCACGGATATGTCACTGGAACGTCGGATGCTCATAAGGACCACATGGGCTACCCATCCCCGAAGTCGCAACGGTGCAGGCGCAGGAGATGACGGGCGTGGCACATCACGAACAGTTGTGCGTTTTATTCTAGGACAGCCTCGCAAGGGGTGGGAAAGACGCATACAAACAGAGATGGAAAGTAAGTACCGAACCCCGTGTTTGCGTACTTTTTTCTAAGGAGAAGCAAACTGACGAACGTTTGGCCTAAGTGTACAATGACATCATCATCTTGCCTTGTCCCGAGAATATGAATTCCGGCAAAACTCATGCCTACTTTACTTGGGCTGCCGAAAATGCATGGGTGCCTCCAGCATACTTCAATAGCTCAGCATCAGTGCCCCGATTTAGTTATTCCAATCAATCCACATCATCGCCTCGCCCTGCACCCCATGATTCTCATTTCGTTTGGATTGACCATGCGTCTGGCCATCCTCGGCCTTGGGTGCGCCCGGACTATGTTGCTAAAGTAGATGACGACGCTTTTGTCATGTTGGCAGAGCTCGAGTCTCGCATGAGACTGGAACTGTACGCTACTCGGCATGAATCGTATACTCCGGTTAACACCTCTATGTCAACGTCTTCCGTTGGCAAACAGCCAGAGCTCAAATCGAGTGGCAGTGTAGTTTGGGAAGAAGGTCCGCACGGCGACCCGGCTCCAAATTCCTCCCGAGATCCGCTTGTCTACTGGGGCTACCTTGTAAAAGAACGCTTCATGGCAGGTGAAATGTATGGTTTGAGTTGGAGACTGGTCGATTGGGTGTCAACTAGCACCGCCGTCAGGGGCTATATCACGGGCGCCGAGGACAAGCAGACTGCGAAATGGATGACCATACATCCACAAGCGAGTGAAATCCGCTGGGCAAGTGAACGTTGTTGGATATATGACCATCCTCGTGCCAGCACTGTGTAGGTACCCCAGCTGTTGTTTTCATTCTCCCTTCTCACACTCAGACGAATATTACAGCTATTCTCATGGATTTTTGTTTCCTTCTCACGTCGAACGGATCAAACGCTCCGTTTTGTCTTACATCGAAGCGGCTTCACAGAATGATTCTACCTCTCCGATGCAGGGCAATATTTATGGGCTTGGTATTCCGACACCATTATCATGGGCACAATCGAGCGTTTCCACATTTGGAGTGACTTATCAAGCGCCTTTGCAAGATCTCACCACGGCGGAGAGCGTGGAAGCTCTTGTGGAGGGAAGTGAGATGTCGAGAATACGCGAAGGTTTGCATGGATGACTGTCGGGGGTGTATGGCTGACTTGTCCATAGGCGCACCTGCAGACGTCGCATATGCCTGGCGTCACCGAGAAGGTCGCCTCAGGCACTACCAGAATAGGCGGGTCGGAGGAACAGTCGTCGTGCATTTCATCAAGAAACATATGTGGTTTTTGGAGACAGCTTTAGCATTGCTAGAAGCCGACGATTACTCCGATTTCGAGCTCGAGAGTCTTCCCACGGCAGACCGAGAGACGTTGAACGTCGGCGCTTCAAGTGTGTGGACAGACAGCACTACGCTCTCTCACGGAAACACACTTTCTCTGTCGTAGGATCCGCTCGCTGACTTTGTCTCACGTGGCATGCGAAACACCCATGCGCCGTGTTGGACATATCGGACCTTGTGATACCACTTTGCAAAGATATAACCAGGAGCATATTAATAAGTGTTGACATGATTAAAGCAGAGAATAACCATCCAGCAGGGCAGCTTGAGGTATCGAACTTGAATGATTATCAGGTCTTACCAATGCTTCCATATCTCTTAGTCGGTTGTGAACAGCCCGCCGAATTGTCCCCTCCCATTGTTTGAACCATACCCCCTCCCTTAATCCTTCGACTCTCAACGCAGCTGGTGTATGCCACGATCCGGGATACTGTTCTAAAAGGTCGGGTGCACCTCGTAACCGACTTTCTGCGTGCTTCATGTCCATGGGCTGCTCAGTGGCCTGTACAATTCGTTTGAGTGCGTATGCGCCGCCACAAACTTTCCAAGTTCCACCGCCTCGGCTATGAAATCGCTTGAAGAGCCATAAAAAAGGGTATATAAAGGTGATAATGAGGAAGAACTTGATCCACCCGTTAGAAAGCATTCGAGAGAGTCGATTTTCCGACCGAACGGAAATCAGGGAGCGAGAAGTTTCGAAGCCGACGTAAATGTCTCCGCTGTAGTATGTAGACTTAATCAAGGATCGTGTAGCAGCTACGATGGCATCGAAATTCCATCCATAAACAACCTGTGGAACTCGTCTAGTGAGGTGTGAATAAAATAATGGCTAGCGGACCTTCTCGTAGTCAAACTCTTTGAGGTACTTGCTGCTGGAACAGTAATCGTCAGCCCAGCGACGAAGCGTCCAGGATGATTGTAAAACGCTATCAGAATGCATAACGGATGGCTGCTCTTGTCTCCACGTATAGTTGCTGCTGATCCACGGAGGAAAGCCTTTACGAGAGCGTTCATCGTCCCAACTCTTGGCCGCCTTCCTCTCTGCTCTGGTGGCCTTATGCCTGTCATCGCCCACTCCCACCTCGTGGAACATACGTCCACGGTAGCCTGGGGCGGAGTCTGCCACTGACCAATGTGTTGGGTCTCCGATGATGTGTTGGCCTACATCTATCTTAAAGTCGAAGTCGACAACCTTCTCAGTGTACTGCTCCGTCTCTGTCCTTCTGTTGTTGCCATTGTCATGGTGGGTGACAAAACGAGTGTGAGTTTCATCGTGCGAGCCCTTGCAGTGAAGGACCAGTGTAGGCGGGATAGAAGCTTGGGACAGTAGAAAGCGGTAAAGAGCCTCTCCTTTGGAAGGGACTGATTACCATATAGTTGACCACTCTGGCTGAAGCAGCGCACCATCTTCGTTCAAGTGTGGATCATGAGAGATCAATGATCCGTCGCTGGAAGTGAAGCAAGAGGCTTCGTAGGGAGCGAACGCAGGAGGGTCTTCACCTCCGCGAGGCATTAGCGCCTCGTTTTCGGAGACCTGCAGAACCGGGTCTGACATGCTCGCCTCGAACGGAGGAGGCGCGGACGAGGCAGACGCCTCCGGCTGTTGGTCTCGCTGATCGGGACCGTCAATAATGCCGATGGCCATCGTCGTCGTCCAAGGCCAGGCGACGACTTATGTAATCAGACCACTGACAAGGCTCCCACACAGTCACGTCTCCATCCACACCGCCAGCTGCGTGTCGGTGGGTACCAGTTTTATTTACATACGAAGCTTGTTCGTTGCTGAAATCACAGCGTTAGGCCAACTTTAGGCGGCAAAAACCACCCTTCCCAACATTGGTCAGGTCAGGCACCATGCCCATTTGGTTCCTTTGTCAGAACCGTCATCGCCATTGAATTCCATCCAGGGCAAGCTACTTTGAGGTGAGTTCATTCTTCTCGCCGTTTCCCTGAACTTCTGTCTGGTCATTCAGACTACATCGGGTCGTCTGCGTAGTGTTTCCCTCTTCGATACCGTTGCTTCACCACACTCGGAGGTGGAGAGTATCACACTCCTCTACGGCATTGTCAGCCTTATCCTGCTTTTCTACTTTCCTTCGTGTTCTCATGTTCTTGTTCAAGTTTTCTCTGATCTTCCTCTCACTTATTTTTTTCTCCCCGCAACCCAAACCTTAATGGCCTCGTCAATAATATCCGGATCCTCCGCTGTTACCACACCCTCGACAGTACCCTCAACTTCCGCCGTCACACCCTCTACACAACAGTCTGCGTCGCAGCTTTCGTAAGTAGCTCACAACCATTTGTGTCGCACGCCTGTCACCGGTAATGCAGTGCAACTACAAACGTGGCTAGTACCTCAAGCTCTGCAACGGCCAGTCCGTCATCTCCCTCCACCTTCTCCGTCAGCACGTCCGCGCAATCCACGATGTCATCTACCCCTAATGTCGTCACGACGACTTCCAATCCAGTCACTTCTCAGCCTGTTACCACCTCAACAATATCTCCTACGTCATCGAGTTCTTCAACCGAGCAGACGTCCGTTCTTACGACATCCTCAACAAATTCTCCCAGTACCACGTCTACCACACCTGTATCACCTTCCACCAGTACATCCTCCCCTCCAAGTAGTTCGTCAAGTACTTCCTCAAGCACATCCCCAAGCACTTCGTCATCTCCTTCGCCAAGCACGCCAGCGGAGACGCAAGAAACTAGTAGTTCACCTCCAGCAGCAACGAGTAATCCGGTGTAAGATTTTCCATATGTCAAATCATCACCATTTCCTTGAATGCTTTGCAGAGCTACTGTGACAGGACATACCACGATATTTGTCACGACTACCAATGTCGAGGGTCAGACGGTAACCAGTGTTCCGGCAATAGTGACCCAATTGTTCACATCGACCAACGGGGCTGGTTCTGTCACGACAGTGACTCAAGCTGTGGTGAACCCGACGCTTGCTTCGAACAATAGCACGAACGAAGCCTCTTCGTGAGACCGTTCTTTACCGTTCATGCCTCACATTTAACACCAATCTAGTTTCTTTTCAAATACAGGCGCCGTAGCGGGTGTTTTTGTTGTCGTTGGCTTAGCCGCGGCCTCCATAATACTCTGGATTCTTTTTGCACTCCGCCGACGGTATCGCATGCGCCAGATTGAACACGATAGCGCAATTCAGGCTGCTGTCGCCGCTGCGGGTTTCAATCGAGTTCCACTAGATGATGATGACGATGGGCATGGTAGAACGCCCTATTCGCATTCCCAATTCTCCACGGAAATGGGCCAACGCGGGAGTTACACATTCGGTTCTTTGCCAAGTGGACCGCCAGTGCTTGACGACGGTCAAGGAGGTTTTAACCCCTATGCGGACTATCCTACCTCTCGACAGGGACCTAGGCACGCTGGCGGTTACATGCCCGCGCGCACTGCAAGTCCTCCTCCTGGTGCCGAACGACCCGCACTCTCCGCTATGGGCACGGACGAATTTGGCTCTAACCGTGACCGCAAAAGTTCTTATGGTCATACGCCAACATATAGTGCTGGTAGTTTCGAACCCTTACTGTCTGGCTATGGACAGGCCTCTGAGTCGGCTCCGAATGCCCCCCCTACTCCCCCACCACGGAATCCTCAACGACTCGCCGACGCGTCCAACGCACCCAATCGAGGTTCTCGCGTCCTTGACGATGAGTCTTCGAATAGAAGCACGGATGACCGGCTTGATCCGGATATACGCAAGCGGACAAGATCGAATAGTCTGGGGACTGCTAACCTCAGGGATGACGAGGATTATAGTCGTCCCGTTCTAACAGTACGTGGTGTCTTCTTCACGCAGCCTATGTATTGAACATCCAGCAGGTCCGCAATATGCCTGATACACTTAGTGAACACTCGATATGATTTTGCCCTCGTATTGTGCAATCACCCATATACTCTTACTCAAAACACACTCCCATCTGCGTCACGATGACAAATGCAGGAGGCCAAATGGACATTCTTTTGAATGCCGGACACTTATCTTAGTACGCGGTTGTATCCCTATATACTGCATTGTTCTGCATTTTGACCTCGCGATTCACATGGACGCCACAGACAGGAAACTTGCACGTAGTCTTAGCTTTGACAGAATTTTATCACGCGTTGATTGCATGCCCTCCACCTCCCACATGCTGCGGAATGAGAGCAGCATCTGTATATTGTGGCCAGCCAATGGTTAGGTCGTAGTACGACCATGCTTTTTGTATATCAAGCCAAGCCCTCCTCTGCTGGGATATACACGGGGCCCTGCCACTCAAATCCTTCACGTCCCAACGTGATTATCATGATCCGCTGGCCAAGGGTATCTAGTGCAGTCGAATACAGTAACGCAGCATCTTTCTGGGTGGTCATCCGATCTTGTTGATATCTCTGGCACTCAACACGAACACGTTGCCAAGCGTTCTCACCCTGCCCCCCCCTGTGCTCCACCCAACTCGAGGTAGCTGTCGACAGCGATCGCGTCATCAGGGTCAACAGAACTGCCACCGCGGCTGTAGTTGTCGACATGCAGAAGTACCTCGTCTTTCAATAGGTTTCTCTGAGATTTGACACACAAGTGCCACGACTTCCGCCTGCATCTACAACTGAGAGATCATTCCACAGGCCCGAAGTGCGTCGCCCCTCTGTTAAAGGTGCTTTCTGCCCTTCGCTAGTTGGGAGTGAAGATACTTTGGGTGCAAGTTGTATCCGATGCCTTCCGATGCCTTCCGATGCAGCGTCATTGACTATAAATGCAGTAACTGGGGACTTACTGACCATGGGTTGAAATGAATTCCTCCTTCCCTTGTACACAGTTTCAGAACAGGCAGGGAAGGAGGCTTTGGGTCAGAACTTCGAGGTGATTCTTGGAGGCTTCTGATGCGCGGGGAATATAACTCGGAATCATATAGGCCCCTGCAAAGGCCGATCGGCTGGGGGCGACCTCTGGATTCATAAAAACGGGTGTGCATTTTTTTCAAATACCAATACAACCATCGTGCGTGCTGACCGGTTGACTTTTGAGTGCCAAATCCGCAACGGAGAATGAGCGGGCTATGGGGACGCCGAAGTGTGCTGGATCTGTACTTTCGGAACAGCATCACCACGCCGTTAACTAGTGCTAATCAGGTGAGATTAACAACACGTCCGCAGGCGACTGTTTGCAGGGTATATTGCCACCTATGTTGATTAGTGTGTTTGGGGCACTATGGATATTGTATGCTCGTCAAAGACATCACTACTACCACCTCACCTTCTGGTGGACTAGAGAACGTCATACATAACACGGGAAATGCGCGTCGCCTCTGATTTATTGTGTTGATACGGCTTCGTGGCGGATACAACAAGAATCATTCAAGCGGGGACTTCGAAACCATCCAGCCCAACATGAGAGCTTCATAATACTTATCAAACCATATCTATACCCATGCAAGCCTTTGTTCATGCCTAAATAAACGCGTATGATTATCAACAGGGGTAATTTGAAGCAGACACACGGAAAATAGGTGGTACATATTAGCAGACATCCAAGAACGGCGGTGACAGAAAGAAAACATAAAGACGTCGCTACAGATATATCTAAATTGGGCAGATGACTCCGATCAGAAGAATGTGCTTGCAACGACAGAATAAATGGTACGGATAACATGCTGTGTAAAGAACAATAGACAAAATGTACCTTGCCGCACCACTTGAGAGGCTCCAGGAGATGTCTGTGGTGACTGGCGCTAGTCCTAACAACATTTGCCTGTTGGTATCCAGTTCTTCAGCCGATTTGATCGTCTTCTGCGGGCCCCACTCAGACTTCCAAAACTGAGGTGGCTAGAACTGGTTACTCTCCGCAGTGCTCGATCACCGTAGCTAACGCCACTCCCTACTTTCTCCGGATCAAGCACTCCAGACTCTATGGATAATAGGATGGCTCGTGCTGCGAGTAGGAATGGTGTCTCGACGTTTTCCCCTGACAACGAAGATACCTCCAGAAAGTGAACATCTAGGGGACAAGGGTTTAGACAGCCGCCAATCATACATTTCAAAAAAAAAAAAGCTTGCCATTCTCAGCAGCCCATCTGCTAGCCTCCGCCCATTCAACCTCGCGTTCTTCTTCTCTATCTGATTTGTTACCAACCAGAACAGCAACCAAATGCGGGCTTGCAAGAGCCCTGGCATCAGCTAACCATCGAGACAGATTTAGAAACGACTCTCGACTGGATAAAAGTCAGTCAGTGGCTACAACGGATATCTTAAACCACGATACAAACCTTGTGATGTCATACACAAGTATTACTCCCGCTGCGCCGCGGTAATAACTGCGCGTAACTGACCTGGATGACAATGAGTTACATGGCGGGAACGTAGCATGCATGACACGAACCGGAATCGTTCCTGCCCCGCGGTATCCCATAACTGTGATACCTTTAAAAAAAGTACATTAAGCATCACCAAGAGAACATACCTGAAGTTTAATTCTCTTCTCTCCAAGCTTTACTGTCCGACTAGAGAACTCCACCCCGATCGTGTGTTGGGAGTGATCCTTGACTTGGGGAATTTTAGGCGATGGTTCTCAGGGCCAAGAACGGAAGTGCCTACAAGCATTGTGTATGAAATGGTGGAGAAGACACGATTTACCCGTGCCGGCTTCACCTGCGGTAAACAATGTTTCTCAACTTTCGCCCTCAACATAGAGCGATCCATGCTAACCGATTATGATATACTTCATCAAGAAATCTAACACCTACTAGATGAGCGACAGCCAGGACAACACCAAGAGAAACCAACCGTAAGTTTCTAAGAGCTCCGTGGCATCGACCTCATAGTCGTCGAGTGGCATAGTGATCGCCGAATGAGACCTGCAGTAACACGACGACAAAGCGTGTCCACAGCATATTCTCACGGTGACTGTGCAGTAACTATCATTTACCAACCCTTCCATGGCACCCAAACATCAACCACTCTCTCTGATCCTCCGTCCACCACATAATACCACGGATGGCCCGCTGCAATGAGACATGCATGCTGTCCAACAATTTCAATCCTCTCCCCAATTGTCAGTACTGGGTCAGCTTTGCTCTCAGGCGACGCATTAGTTGGCAGTTGCTCAAGGACGCCATGTTCCTGGGAAATCCGTCCTAGCCTCCAGGACTTGCCGACAACTTCTCCAAAACCAGGAATCCGTCCGCCGTCTTTACTCATTGAAATTGCTCCGGCATCACACAACGCTTCATCCAGGCCGTCTCTTCCTCTACCAGGATAATACGAGATAATCGTTGCGAGTACACATTGTGAAATACTAGATCGGTCGATCAGCGTGGTGTGCAGTTGTTGAAGGTCAAGCATTGGGTAGTTGCCTGTGATTTTGACTCTTCTGTCAGGAGGGAAGAACGTAGTGCATTCCGTTTACTTGTGCGCACCTGCGTGTAGCTCAAGAACACCACTATCACTGAAATTCAATTTTTGTGGTTATCCCTTATAACCCCTTTATAAAGTCTGTTAAATCAACCAATGCGTAAATTTTGGTAAAATCTGCTAACACACATGATAAATCGATATATACCTTTAAAACGCTATGTTCCCCGGCCAACCCTAAAATTTATGTTTGTCATGTGGTACAAGTCAACCTTCTGGATGCAATGTTACTTGCCCTAAAATGGGTTCCGTTGGATATCACTCTTGGATTATCCGCCATTAATTATATTCTATGCCCAGGTGATGACCCCTGCAAGTTACATTGCAATTAGAGCCGCCATATGCCTGTTTTTCCCAAGACCCTACTCATCTCCTTCCTTCTCCCAAATTTCCCGAATCCCACTCATATCGTAAAGTTGCATATACCCTTAAAACGCTATGTCGCTTTGCCAATCCTAAGCTTTATTGTGGTCGTGTGGTGGAATGTACACTTCTGTGTATTTGACTGTTCACCCTCCAAGTGAGTTCATCTGATATTACTCTTGGCTTATCTATTATTAAGTATGCTCTCTGTCGAACACAGACCATCAGAAAGTAGAGTGTAATTAGAACCCTATGGATCCGCCTTTGCAATGTTCGTGTGCGTCCATCCTTTTCCTCATACCTGACACCCTGTGACTGCCAGCCCAAACAACCATGCCATGGTCGTAACACACAAAAAGGTGCCTTTTTGGCTGCACATCTGCTTCCTCCCATGATGGCGGTATGTCTATCAGCCCTTAACATGTCATGGCTCTAATCCTGCCTTTGGTCCACGGCAAATCTTGGGTGCGTAAGGATCATTTGAATGACGATGGCGCTCATTAAGCGAATCAACAATCTTGTGTCTTTGGCCCCGCATGCCAATGCTTGATCAACGAGTGGCAACTATAACTACCAGCCAGTCATGGTAAATCCCTATGGAACTAGGGCATATGCTACTGAGGGTACCATTGAGATATGTATGTTAAGGATACATGTTTACTTGTTAAGACTATAGTGCAAGTGAACCGCATCGCGAATCGTCACCCCCCCACCAAGCATGGCATCGCCTCACCTCGTTGACATTTGATATCTGTTCTTGTTGCATTGCTGGGTGTGTGCCATGTTATGGTACAGGTCCGATGGAAGTCAAGGTGTGCAGGACACGCAAAGTTACCAACGCAGTAAAGGGTGTAGAGTGACCCCCATCACTGATGTGAGGTACACATCAGCAACATGAGTGGGATGTCTACACATTGCGGGAAACAGTCCATAGATGCTACTTGTCTGCAAATCTGGGTGCCAGACCAACCAGCGTTCCTCCCTGCTGATCCTTTCAGATTCCTTCCATGACATATTTTCAGTATGCCATCCCACATTGTGGCGCGTTGCATATACAACATAGCTAGCTACAACATACAGGTACTAGTGTATCTTCGTGAAAGTATTACACCCTAGGCTTCGACAGCGCAACAGATAGTTTCTCAGCATGTAAAGGACGGTACGAGGCTGCATTTCGCCGACCAAAGACCAAGCTATTCAATAGGTTATCCTGGCACGAACTCTACAGTAGCACGACTGCTTACCAATTCCACAATAAAAGGAGTGTATCAATCTCCTTTTGTCGTTCTGGTGAACCTGGATGCTCGAAGTAGTCGATGATATTTTGATAGAATACTTCGTAATCGAAATCTTCGTCCTTGATCCGCCATGATTCGCAGCTTGAGAGTGCGAAACGAAGCTGGTTCGATTAAGTTAGCCCAACTAGGATATTGAAAGTCTCCATTTTGCACCTGGACAGCAACATACGCCATTGCTCGTGGTTGGACAGACCTCATCCATAGCAAACCAGAAACATCACAACGTGTCCAGTTTGTTCTAGCATTTCTCTGTGATTCAGAAGGGTGTTCTGCGCTGCCAACCTGTACATTTGCCTGTTACGTTTCACCCCTAACTTTTCCCTTTATGCACGTTCTTGGTTCCGTTGGACTTAGTTTCCTTTTAGAGCCGTCTTCTCTCTGATCCGACAGCTCCCTATTTCCACCACTAGCGTTACTGGCTCGTTACATGCTTAGGACATGTGTCGTCATTGTTCAACCAATGGCGTAGTTACCTCGTTACATGCAGACGCCTCATGGTCCGTTTCTGTGTAGTATTTAGACTGCCGGCTCAAGTCCTGGAAACCCAGACTTGAGCTGCTCAATCATACGCAGCGTTCTCAGAACTTCGCCCTCAGTGTCCCTTACCAGGACCACTCGTACCGGCGTTACCTCAAATCCTCTGTCGTTTACAGAGGTTACTGCAGCCGTTGCTCAGTAGAAACCTTAGTCTGCGTTTGAGCTCTCCCTACGTCTTGACTTTGGTCGAGCGTAACAAAAGCTCAAGTCTACAGCCTTTGGCCGAATCGGTCACTGCTTAGTGAACCACCACGAACCCCCGAAACAATCGACGTTGGGTGCCGTTGCGACCCACTCGTGAAGAATCGTCATCAGATGAAGAACAGGAGAGCACTGTCACAGACACCTCCTCCAACGAACCCGAACAGCCAGATAGAGGTTTTACCTCTGGAATTCTCTCAAACCTTTTCTCCCAGTCACTTGCGTCACTTGGTACCCCCATCCAACCAAGTCCCCCACCACTCTTCCCTACACCGCCGCCCCCACCACAGATTGCGATGTCTGGCTCATCGTCGAAGGCACCGGTTGGCAATGCCACCAAAGCCACTGAACTGAAGATTGGTGCTCCATCTGATTTTGATGGAAACCAAAAGAACGCCATGAGTTGGCTGTACTCCGTACAGACCTACCTCTTGGTCAACGAAGAATTGTACGACTCTGACACCAAAAAGGTTGTCTATGCGCTGTCGTACATGAAGAAAGATGTTGCCCGCTCTTGGGCTGCTACCTTCCAGAAAACGTCTCTGGAAAAGAATCCTCCGAGTTTCGGCACCTTTGCCGATTTCATAAAAGATTTCAAGGCCTCGTTCACCTCCGCAGACACCGCGGGTACTGCCATTGCCAAACTACATACCCTAAAACAAAAAGAATCGGTCGAACAGTATATCACCGATTTCCGAACTGCTGCTGCCGACTCTACCATCACGGAAGACGTCGCTTTGATTGAGTTCTTCTCACAAGGACTCAAGCCTTTCATCGCGAACCGGATCCACATGATGGAAACCACTCCTACCAAAATTACTGATTGGTATACCCAAGCACAGAAGTTCGACGCTAAATGGAGAAAGGTCAATGAAACCTTTGGAAGGAAAGAAAAGAAAATGTTCCACCCACGGAACAATTTTACTGAAGAAAAAGATCCAAACGCTATGGACGTGGATGGAGTGAGACTCTCCAAAGAAGAACGAGACCGTCACATCAAGGAAGGAAGATGTTTCGGCTGTGGAAATAAAGGACACCTCTCCCGAGAATGTCCAGACAAGGGGAAAACCCCCCAAAAGAAAGTAAAGAAGATCCGCAAAATTGTGGAAATAGAAGAAAGCGACGATGAAGAAAAAGTCGCTGGTCCATCCATTGCTCTAGTTAACATTGCTAGAGCTCTTGGGAAGGATTTTTGAATGGGAACTCTGCGTTGACGCCAGATGTTCCCCAAACTAAGGACAGTTTAGTTTCTGTTGCACCTGTACTTGTAACGTCTACACCCGAACGTACTATGCAGATTCCCATCTCCCTTTACGCATCAGGAACTACTCTGAAAGTCATCAACACCACCGCTCTAGTGGATTCTGGGGCAGAAATCTCCTGCATCGATTGGGGCTTTGTGCGAAAGCACCGAATCCCCACTCAACGACTCACCGAACCCATCCTTGCCAAAAACGCCGATGGAACCCAGAACTCAAAAGGAAGAATATTGTTTTCCACCACTCTCTACTTCAAAGTTAAAGGACTTGTTCACCAGTCCTTTTTCCATGTCATCAACTGTGGAACGGAAAACGTCATTCTGGGTCTCCCCTGGCTCCAGGAAAACAACCCCGTTGTAGACTGGAGGATGGGCACGTTATCTATCGACGAGAGAACCGATAGATCAAAAGAATTAAAACGCAACGTCTCTTCCGTTGCCATCGAAGAACCAACCATCAATCTTGTGTCCCCTGTTGAGAAGAAGGGGATAAACAAATTCATGGATTACGAAGAACCAGAAGATGAAACCATCCGAGCTCACTTCGTGATGTCGGTTGGAAAACTTGTCGAAGAAGCAAAGAAGATTAATCCCAACAATAGTCTTCTTCGAAAGATTACCACAGCTACGGAGCTAGCCCAGGAAGAACATAAGAAAAAACCGAAGGCTGTTCTCCCTGGAGAATACAAGGACTTCGCCTCGGTTTTCGAGAAACCATCTGATGGAGTTTTACCTCCATCACGACCATATGACCATGCCATAAACCTTGTAGAGGACTTCGTCCCCAAGGTAGCTAAGGCATATCCTCTCTCTCCCTCCGAACGAGACTCTGCAGAAAAGTTTATCGAAGAAAACCTTCGAGAAGGAAAGATCCGCCCCTCAAAGTCTCCCCAAGCTGCCCCCTTCTTCTTCGTAGGAAAGAAGGATGGTTCCCTGTGACCCTGCCAAGACTACAGGTACCTGAATAAGAATACTGTGAAGGATGCATACCCCCTTCCCCTCATTTCGGACCTTGTAGACAAACTAAAGGGAGCCTCCATCTTCACAAAGATGGATGTCAGGTCAGGCTACAACAATGTTCGCATCAAGGAAGGAGACCAGTGGAAAGCGGCGTTCATCACTCACAAAGGACTTTTCGAACCAACCGTTATGTTCTTCGGCCTCTGTAACTCCCCGGCCACCTTCCAGCGATTCATGAACGACTCTTTCAGAGATATGATCGCAGAAGGGTGGTTGGTGGTCTACATGGATGACCTCCTCATCTTCTCCAATGACCCTGAAGAACACAAGAAAAGAACTCGTCGTGTTCTTGAACGAATGAGGGAGCTCTCCCTCCCCTTGAAACTGGAGAAATGTCATTTTGATCTAGCTGAGGTGGAATACCTCGGAATGATCATCAAAGAAAATACCGTTGCCATGGACCCTGTCAAAGTCCAAGGCATAGCCGACTGGCCTGTCCCAAAAAAGGTCAAGGATGTGCGGTCCTTTTTAGGGTTCGCAAACTTTTACAGAAGATTTGTTCCCTACTACTCGGACATTGCACGACCACTCATCGACCTCACCAAGAAAACGGTCGATTGGAGTTGGTCCAAGAAATGCCAAGATGCCTTTGAACTTCTCAAACGGATCTTTATGGCACAACCCACACTTCGAATGCCCGACACCTCTTGGCCATTTGCAATCACTACAGATGCGTCCAAGTACGCAACAGGAGGGATCCTCCTTCAGGAAGATTCGAATGGACAGTGGCAACCCTGTGCCTTCCTGTCTCAATCGTTTAATCCTGCAGAAAGAAACTATGACATTTATGACAGAGAACTGCTAGGAGTTATTCGAGCACTGAAATCCTGGAGACATTACCTCCATGGATCCCCTTTCCCAGTCAAGGTCTTCACTGACCATAAAAATCTGACATACTTCAAGTCACCACAAAACTTGAATCGTCGCCAGGCCCGCTGGCTCCTCGACCTTGCAGACTTTGATCTGCAGTTAGAACACGTCCCAGGCAAAGACCTGGCCGCACCAGATGCCCTCTCCCGCCGACCCGATCATATCCCCGATGATGACGAAGATAACAAAGGAGTTACCCTCCTTCCACAGACCCTGTTCATCAATCTTATTGACACCAATCTCACTCAAAAGGTCGTGTCATCCTCCATGAAAGACCCTGTTGTCCAAATGGCACTCCGTGCCATCGAAAATGTCGACATGCCACTCCCATTTAAATCCCATCTCTCAGATTGGAAATTTGATAGTGGGGTGTTGCTTTACAAAGAACAGGTATATATCCCTGACGACCCTACCCTCCGACGGACCGTCGTGTCCAAACACCATGACCATCCCTCCACTGGACACCCCGGTGTCCTGAAAACACGGCAACTCGTTTCTTCCGAGTTCTGGTGGCCTGGACT
The DNA here is from genome assembly GCA_024663395.1 of Pisolithus tinctorius. Taxonomy (NCBI): domain Eukaryota; kingdom Fungi; phylum Basidiomycota; class Agaricomycetes; order Boletales; family Pisolithaceae; genus Pisolithus; species Pisolithus tinctorius. The sequence goes on from JANFAH010000092.1 coordinate 48,591, forward strand.
TGCGTCCTTTGTCCGAAAATATGTAGAAGGCTGTGCTGTATGCCAGCAAAATAAAGCAAATACCCATCCTACGACACCACCCCTTACGCCTATCCCCTCCACCTCGACCCGCCCCTTCCAACAGATCTCTTGTGATCTGGTAACTGACCTACCTGTTTCTAACGGCTGCGATTCCCTTTTGGTCGTGGTAGACCATGGGCTTACAAAGGGGGTAATCTTAACGCCGACCAAGAAAGCTGCTTCCGCTGCCGATATCGCGGCGTTATTTTTCAAGAAAGTCTACTCCCGCTTCGGGTTGTATGACAAAATCATATCAGATCGAGGCCCTCAGTTTGCCTCCGCCTTTGCAAAAGAACTCGCTTCCCTCTTGGGGTATTCCCTTGCTCTGTCAACGGCGTATCACCTGCAGACCGATGGAGAAACGGAACGAGTAAACCAAGAAGTGGAAACCTATCTCCGCATCTTTTGCCAGAACGACCCCACCTCGTGGGTAACCAACCTTCCCATGGCAGAATTCGCGCACAACCACCGACCCCACTCTGTTACACATCAATCGCCGTTCTACCTCATGTACGGCTATGAACCGAAACCCCTTCTGTCTCTGATTGCCGAAACCCACCTTCCCGCCGCCGAGTCTAGACTCGATGAACTCAAGAAGGCTAGAGAAGAAGCCCTAGCGGCCCATGACCTAGCAAGAAAAACTATGAAAGACCGCTCGTCACGACCCTTCACCCCCTTCCAGAAAGGTGATAGGGTTTGGCTAGAAGCATGAAATTTGAAATGCTCCTATGAAAATAGGAAGCTCGCACCCAAATGAGAAGGACCCTTCACAATCTCCGGTGTCCTATCCCCAATTACGTATCGTCTAGCGATTCCCGCGCGATGGAAGATTCATAACGTTTTCCATGCTTCTCTCCTATCGCCCTATTGCGAAAATGACGTTCACGGACCGAACTTCCCAGCTCCACCACCTGACCTGGTCAATGAGGAAGAAGAGTACGAAGTTGAGGCGATAGTCGGCCATAAAAGGTCCGGCCGGGGACACGCCTTCTTAATCAAATGGAAGGGTTACCCTTCTTCTGAAAACTCATGGCAAAAAGAGTCACACCTTGAACATGCGGATGATACGCTCTCCGCTTATAAGAAACGGTTTCCTAAAGACTTCCCTCCTCAGAAACAACCCACTCGACACTCCACTCGTACTATCAGAAACATCTCCCTCATAATGCCCCCTCGTCGTTACACCTACCCACGAGAACCCTCCCGTCGCCACACTCCATTTGCTCGTCGGCAACGACAACCCACAAGCGATCAGATGATCGCTTCTTACCGACTCTTCATCGCTGACCCCGCCGTCATCGGCACCGTTTATCACGAAGTGGATGAAGACTCCCCACTCGACCTCGTGTATCATGCTACCATCCAAGCCCTTCGGCTTGAAGAACTCTCCCGTTACGTTAACCGCCAGAACCCCCTTCTGTCTCCCGCTCGTACCATTCTGGGCGAGATCGCCCTCCAACAGGTCCCCTTGCTTCTTAAACTCTTTGACGTCCTTGGAGGGGCAGACCTCATCTATAACGTTCGCCAGTACCCTACGTTGATTGCTCCTCCCCCTCCTGGGTCTAGAAGACCCTCGACAGCAACTTCCCCTCCAGTTTCCTCCGCGTCGTCCTCCCCTCCTGCATCGTCGTCGTCATCGTCCTCCCATTCGTCCTGCTCTCTTCGTAGAGCCGATAGACCTCGCGCCTGCTGCCTATCAGGCCCGAGCCCTCAACCCTGCGAATCTCATAGTTCGCCGTCCGAAGTAGACCCCGAGACTGCCTTTGGCGTCTCCCGTGCTGAGCTCGACTACACGTTAAACATTGTCGAAAACCTTGCACAGTTGCCGCCGTCTCCTGTGCTGAATGCTTTGACCGAGTTCGACATCCCTCTTACTCCGTCTGATCCACGCTATCGTCAAGCGTGTTATGTCTGTCGTCGTCTCGGCCATATTCGCGTCAACTGTGGACTGTACGAATGTCCCCTTTGTCACGCCACTCGCCCCGGGCATACCCAGGCCCAATGTCCTTCCATCCGCCCTCGTCGTCCTCTACAGGACAGAATAGCTACCCCCGCTCTGGTAGATGATCGTACCCTCATTGGGAGCGAGGATAATGATCTGTACGACAATGATTTTGACTTCGATGACTCCGCCATCAGCAACATGACCGGAGAACCTTACGGAGAATAGTTGAAGTCGGGGACTTCAACGCTTAGAAAGGGGGTAATGTTACGTTTCACCCCTAACTTTTCCCTTTATGCACGTTCTTGGTTCCGTTGGACTTAGTTTCCTTTTAGAGCCGTCTTCTCTCTGATCCGACGGCTCCCTATTTCCACCACTAGCGTTACTGGCTCGTTACATGCTTAGGACATGTGTCGTCATTGTTCAACCAATGGCGTAGTTACCTCGTTACATGCGGACGCCTCATGGTCCATTTCTGTGTAGTATTTAGACTGCCGGCTCAAGTCCTGGAAACCCAGACTTGAGCTGCTCAATCATACGCAGCGTTCTCAGAACTTCGCCCTCAGTGTCCCTTACCAGGACCACTCGTACCGGCGTTACCTCAAATCCTCTGTCGTTTACAGAGGTTACTGCAGCCGTTGCTCAGTAGAAACCTTAGTCTGCGTTTGAGCTCTCCCTACGTCTTGACTTTGGTCGAGCATAACATTGCCGAGCTAGGTGAAGTGAAAATGCATCAGAAAGCCTAGAATTTCAATGTGAACATATGGATAAATCGGCTTGAGTAGCCATACCCTAATTAGCAACTCTCCACAAAAGAGGCCATTGGTCGGGTTCTTGGAGTCATATTCACCGTTGCGATACAGGAATGAAGGCCATGAATACGCAGTAACCAGGTAGTCTGGATGGAATTCTCGAATAGTGGCTTTGACCCTAGAGTCCGTGAGTTAGCTTCAATACACTTTTGGAATAGGGCCCTACGATGCGCAGTTCCAGTCATAATCAACTGGACATAACAGCCGACCAGTGACTTCATGATGAAAACCTCGCATACTTTTACTATGACTGTCAATAACAGGGTCCGGGGTTGGACGCTGTTCCATCAACCACATGGCTACTATAGGTTTCAGGGTGCAAGCGTCATCTCCCCTGGCACCATCAGCCCCACTATTCAGCTGCAAAATAAGATTAATGCTATGAATAGAAAAATGACATGCAAAACCTGCCTGACGATAGATCATGGTCAGTTGGTGACTGTCCACATCAGCATTCAAAAGCTTTTGGACGGACAGACACCATCTTATAAGTTTCAAGCAAGAATGGAAGATCCGATTTTCACTAAAGGAAAGATGGTCAAGATAACTGAGTCGATCATGAACGCAACGCCTACTCAGCAGATGAAGGTATAGACTCGATATCAACATCATTTGAGTCAGCCACAATCAGGCCACGCCGGTCGTATTCAGCAATTAAATCTTCAACACGATCAACAAGGCTGACAAGTCTGCATATTGCGCGCCCCTCGAGGAGATAGGTATCACTACGTCTGTGAGAAGGGATGTTAGTAATGTCAATAGTGGGCCAACTGCTTACATACGGTTTTTTGTCTAATTTTTTCAAAAGCTGAGAGTTCTCATCCTCAAGCGCAGCTATACGTCTCTTCAAAGCTACTTGAGGATCCATTCCAGAGGTAAGAGGTAGCTCGGAAGTCATGACGGCGCCGAAAGGGATTGCATGGCAGGATGGCGGCGATCTTGGTACCAACTTATAGTAGGCAGGGCCACCATCCTATGATCCACTGCTAACATGATCCGTGCATACTCTTAGGGTAAGAGGTCAGCTTATCACAGCTTACGATAGACATTGTGCCAAGGTTGGATCGCACACAGACTAGTGATATATAGCTAGGTCAATTTGCGGCAATGAGGATTAGGTTTAGGACTAAACCTTACCAAAACCTGCCCAGGGTCGCGATGGATGATCTTCGATGAAGCCGTTAGTGTCAGCTGCACAGTGTCTCCATGCGGTCAACTGGATGGAATGAATTACTATTAAACAATGTGCAGAGGGGACAATGAAAAAAAAACCTACCAGTGCAGAACACAACTGATTGGTGTCATCCAACCCGCACATCTGATGCCTACGAATGACATATCTGAGTCATCCATCTTGGCTGACATAGAGATTAAGACATGCCCTCATGTCACATACCTCTCACTGGAGGAATTCACAGGACTACTCGAACAGAAGGAGCCAGGGCGATGATGGCGGGAAGTGTTTCTGCCCCCGCTGATATACCTGGGTGCGAGAGACCTCGGAGACATGGAAATTATCTCTCCAGAAAGCCTATTCATGTTTCGCCAGCTGTGCCCCCTCATGATCATGGACTTCTACGTCCATGTGATAGATCACCTGGCTGATATCGATGTAAAGTCCAGAATGGAAGCATGCAATATCTGTAAAGGTGAGCATACTACCAGGATTACCAGGATTACGAAACAGATCACCTACTACATCATGCAGGGGCTTGACAGTTGGTTGAGCGTGTTGGTCACAGGCGTCCAGTTCTGAAAGTTAAGGCTGATTGATGGTGGAAACCCGGTAGTTAACAGAGTGATACGGAGATGTATCATACACTGTTCAATAATAGTATAATGTAAATGTACCAGAAGTGAAACTGAACACAAACCTTAGTCCAGAGAAAAAACCGGAAACCTGTAAAACTACGGCCACAGGATTGTGGTCAGAACATGCAGAGTCACCAGGAAACAAAGATACTTACTGTTGGTGAGGGGTTGACACTCACTACCATACAATATCCAAAAACAAAGCACAGACTGCTAGGAAAGCATGGCAGTGAACCGGAGAGATCAGAAGAGCACAAGAGGGCAAAGTTCATGGGTAAGGATGATCCACATGATATCGTACAGCAGCAAGGCCACAGGAAACACACCAAGATCACCACAGGCCTGACGAGGTCAGGATGCTGGAAGTGCGGGAGGTTTTTCCGGAGAGCAAGTAACACGATGGGAGTGTAACAAAGTCGCCAATACAAAGGAATGGCTTCAGGCCCGGAATGCGGAACATAGCTGAGGGGATGCGTGTGGTGGGTTGGAAAGCAGTACGCTCGGGTATGGTCTCGAGTGTGATAGGCAGGGAATGACATAAACCAGCTTTCTGGCAGAATCACGACCGTGATCGACTCAGAGTTCATGAACGTCCAGCCATTTAGTAGGGTTTGAGGACTGACGATCAGGTACTACCAGCGTGGACCCAACAGACACCAAGGTAGGTGCCATTGCAGGGCTGTCTATCAGAAATATCTGTCACAATCCATCAATAGACAAGGTTGGCACTCACGAAGCCATATCGCCCACAACTGCGCATGTCTCTGTGGGGCGATGTCTGGCTCTGCTTGAGGTGGTGGGTTTTGCCTCTATTTCTGAATCAGTTGTTGATCAATGGAGTGCCAGCCCAGGCAGATGGGATGGGGAGCTTCTTCTAGTAGTGGTGGGACGTCAGGAGGCCCTGGCGAACCCCCACCATTGGCATCGGTTGCCACTTTGGTCGCAAATCACTAGTAGTGGTTGTTGAGTGACGAACAAATCTCTGTGGAATTCTCTACCTGGAGAATATTGCGCTGTCATCATCATTAATAACCTGATTTCACCAAGGGAAAGGCATTCATCCACGGGCACATATAGTCATCAAACAAAACATACTGTGGAATGGCCCTTCACTCCTCACGCAGTTTACCAGTAGCAAGGGCTTTGGTGAATTCATCCAGGTACTGGTAGCTATCATTAGAGCAGTACGCAAAGAGAGAAAATATATTCATACCTCTTGCGCATTATAGGGCACCTGCTTATCGACTGGGGCACAAATGGCATCAATGAGTTGACCATCATGTGACCATGGAATTGCACGCTTGGGTGTCGGTGGCACCTGAGCGTGTCAAGCAATTTCACTGGGAAGGTGTCCTTCGTCTCCCCGCACAATGGTAGGTGGAGTGGACCGCCTCACGACAGCACGTGTGATGGCATGTGTCGGTGATCATGTACATCGTAAGGCTCTACAACTGAGCCAGTAAAATATGTTGAAAAGGATGTCTCTCACCAATATCTGTAGGTGAACGAGGTATAACAGTCTCACCACGGAGCACATGCCTCAACTCCCTTCCATATGGAAGGCCGGAGAAACCAGTTGGTCGGCAATAGTTCAGTACTAAAATCAACAGGCTTCCATATAATCTTACCTGCATAAGGCCTCGGTGACCATGGTAATGAGGAAATAACAACAGGAGGTGAGTGGGATTGTGAGGGCCCTCGCATGCAGCTGGATGGGTACCCGATCCTAGTGGCACAGTGCCTTGTGGTTCTCTTGGTTGTGTAGGTTGCGAGGGCTCTGCTTCACCAGTCGCGGGTTGACGTCCATGCAAATGGCGAGGACCATGATGATCCTCATCAGAATCAGAATCGGGATGGCGACACCAATGCTGGCAGTAATCGTAGTCACCATCGTAGTAGGGTGAGTGATGCGTGACGTCTCAACGCCACATATTCTGTTTACATACATTTACATACAGAAGCATCTCTTGTCTTGCTCAGCATCGTCCACCTCCCTGGCTTCCTCCACACCCCCACCTATACCCGCTGGCATTGAAGGCCTATCAGCCAAAATCGTGTCCGCATTGTCTTTGCTGGGATACTCCTCGATGGAGCATGTACCCATCCTGTCGTCGAAGACGAAGGCGTTCGCATTTGCTCTGCCTGCCATTTGGTAAACTTGGCCTAAATGATATTAGGTACCCACCATGACACTGCAATTGTAACCTATTGATGCGTGTTTCTCCGATGCCCCCCGCATTTTTTTTCAGGTACTGTGCGCATCCAAGGATATCGATGGTGAAGCACTCACTGCTTGCATCCTAAACAAACTCTGTGATCAACTCCAGGTTGCAGCTATCAGGGTTCCCAGATTCGGTGATAACCGCAAGTTCCGTCCTTGGCGACCTTACCATCCTCACTGGCGGTACGATCTTCACCGACGAGCTCAGTGTCAAGCTTGAGAAGTCAAGGCCTGACCTCCTCGATTTGTCCGGCTCCATCATCATCACCAAGGAGGACACCGTCGTCCTTAATGGTGAGGTTTCCAAGGATATCATTCAGGTGCGCTGCGAACAGATCCGCACTCTTCTTGCAGACCCCTCGACAAGCAAATATGATAAGTCCAAACTCCAAGAGTGTTTTGCCAAGTTGAGCGACGGTGCCACTGTCATCAAGGCCGATGATGGTGGCGATGTAGATGTTGGCAAAAAGAAGGATATGTACGACTACCCTTTGAATGCTGAACATGCAGCCATCGAGGAAGGTATTCTTCCTGGTAGCGGTGCGGCATCCCTTAAGGCATCCCTTGCCCTCGCCACCAACACTCCTGGATCATCCAGCTCGCCGACGCGCCCCCATGCCAAAGTTGTCCCTTATGACGCTGCAACTGCAACATACTGATGCGTGTTTCTCTGATGCCCCCATATTTTTTCCTTAGGTACCATACGCATTTCTATTACCCTGTGCATCCAAGGATGCCGATGGTGATGCACTCGCTGCTTACGCTCCCAGTAAACTTTGTGGTCAACTGCAGGTCATAGTTGCCAAGGTCCTGGATTTGATGATAACAGAAATCCATCCTTGATGGCCTTGCCATCCTCACCGGTGGTACCGTCTTCACCAACGAGCTCGATGTCAAGCTTGAGAAGGCAAGCCCTGACCTCCTTGGTTCGTCCGACTCCATCTCCATCACCAGGAGGACACCATTTTCCTTAACGGTGAGGTTTCCAAGGATATCATTCAGGCGCGCTGCAAACAGATCCGTGCTCTTCTTGCAGACCCCTCGACGAGCAAATATGACAAGACCAAACTCCAAGAGCGTTTTGCCAAGTTGAGCGGTGATGTTGCCAACATCAAGGTCGGCAGTAGTCAGAAAATAGAGATTGGCTAAGAGAAGGATAAGTATGACTACGCTTTGAACACTACACGTGCAGCTGCCGAGGAAGGCATTCTCCTTGATGGTGGTGTGGCCCTCAAGGCATCCCTTGCCCTCGCCTCCAACACTCCTGGATCATCCAGCTTGCCGACGCCCCCTCGATGCCAAGGTTGTTCTTAGTTGTCTTATCAAGGAACCTCTGTTCGACGATGCGTTGTAATCAATCGACATGCAATGAATTCATCTTTAGGCTTCTTCCGTTTTTCTCATGTAGACGGTTCAATAATTTTCGTGCACTATGTCATATATTGTATGGAATGGACACCGAGCGTGCGCAGAGTAGAGAAATGCGCATGGTAGCTAAGAAAAAAATGCGGGAGGCATCGGAAAAACACATATCAATGTGTTACAGTTGCAGATCACTAGTAGTACAGCATATGTTGTGAATCCTTACAAAGTCTTCCTGTACCATATAGCATGCAGAATATCCAATAGTATGGCATTCTGCTTAACTAATGCCTCCGCTATCTCGTTCCCAGCTTCCTCGATGGCTCCTTTAACGCCCATGATGTTTGCCTGTTGCATGCTGCTGCTGAGCTCAAAAGGGCTAGCCAATCTTCGACGTTTCTGGGGAGGAGAGGAAGGCACAGACTTGGCCCACCCAGCATTGGTAATGCTGCCTCCAAGGGGGGTTGAAGCCTTAGGAAAATTGTAAGGCTGTACGTCCTCATCCTCAATCATCACAGTAAATGAACTTACTCTGGGAGCATATATCGCATCGGACAGCTTTTGTTTCATGCCCATGGGAGGGCTGGCTCCCGACTTCATCACGGCTTCGATTAGTTCGGAATTTCCTTTGTCACCTTCCGCAGCCACACTGACTTCGGAGTTGTCTGGAGATGGCAGGGGTTCAGCAAAGCGGGCTTCGTCAAGCTGCCAATATGGCCCTTCCAGACTGTAAATATAACGACCATTATGATCAAGCGGAGCGCCTTGTCCCGCACCACTCCATTTGAGACATCCCGAGTCAGAGTCAGAGTCCTCTGTGGCGTCCCCACTGTCAGCGGCTGACTTGTTACCCAGGATTATGGAGGCATCATCATTGAAATCAGGAGAGCGCGAGCCGTGGTTCGGGCTGTAGCCGCGCGATTTTGTCATAGCTAAGATAATCTTTCTGGGAGAGAGACCGAGATGCAGTAACCACCACCCTTGCAGAATATAACTAGTGATGATCCGTCCGTCCCTCGAAGAAAGGACTCAAGAAGTACTCCATGTCGTTCCACAAGGTTAGAAATTTGTTCCATATCACTCATTCGCTAACCAAAGATTACTTCCAGGTCGTGAACGTTCGCAGCCAAGACCAGCTTTAGTCCTGTTACACCCAGAACTTTAATCTGAAAATGATCACCTCAATAACCTAGGAAGTATACGGACATCTGTAAAGTTTCATTTCAGTTCTAATTCTAATGGAATCTTAATCACTTAATACAGTGTCAAACCAGGCCCTGATTGGCCCCTTAAAACCCTAATAAGAAAGTGGATTCTCCAAAGAAGTACAGTTCTCGCCACCCGCGGCCACAGCATAGTATGACCTCAAAGATCTCTTCACCACTTTCAGATTTACTGGTGGCCCCAAGGACGGTCATAGAGGCGACAGCACATTCGATCATGTGCTTCAACGTCTGGGACCGTTTCTACTTGCTTTCTCGGTTTCGGTGAGTCATATGGCTATCTGACATTAACATTCACGGCAGCCGTAAGGACACGAAGCAGGTGCTCTAACACTCAGAGACTTCTGTTTGGAGACTAATCAGTAGGCATCCACTTAGGCCATCATTCACTATATGTGATATGATTGGAACACAACTGAATACATAATACAGGGCCAGTACATTCCAATTTCATGCCAAGTGATCGTCTCACCAAAAATTGTGTTGTAAGGTGGTTATGGTCGCCGCTTTCCCTGGGATCTGGACATTGCAATACGATTTAATCCAAAGAAGTGTTCTCCGCCCTCCCATGGCAGTGCATTGAGTAAGGTATGTCACATGTGTGTCATCATCATTGCAAAACAGAGTGGTAGGGTAGTCACCAGTGAGGTGCCAGGTTAGCAAGAATCTATTGACGCTTTGATCTATGTAGATTGCCTCCATTCTTGATGAGACATGGTAGTCATGATTGTACTTCGCCCTGTGTTAGTCCGAATTCCGCAGTCCACCTATGCATCAGTGCAGTACGGAGAAGCCGGTGTCCAGGTTCCCCATCGTGAGCCTTGTAGATCCTATGCTCGCTAGTCGTCACTCACTCTCTTCGCCACAGTACTAGCAGTGATACCATGTGCTGATCACATCCTGCACATGCGGCCACACTGTGGCACATTGCTGTTCATCCTTGCTATCGTCCTGCTCATCACTATGACAGATAACAGGTTCAAATGCTGTGGTCCTTGTCCACGGTCCTATGATACTCCAAGTTCGCTGACTCGCCACCGCTCAAGCTGCCCACACTGGGGGCAGCAGCTAAACTCACAGGTGCAACAACGAAGGCGGAATGCCCAACTGAGCCTAAATGGCATGCCTCCAAAGAGGGCAAAACTGAATTTGGATACAAATGTGAGCCCAGCTTTTTGCCTTCGTCCCTGGTGTTGCTGACTTGAGAATGGTAGGCCGACATTGGCACGCTGGAGCTCGCAGAAAAGGACTCTACTTCATGCTCTCCAAGTTTCTCAAGCTCTCATGATTATCCCGCACCTATCAGCAGTCTCCAATCTGAGCTCGCATCCTTCAGTGTGGCCACTACTGATCCAGTATCTTCCATACAAGTGCTCCCCGAGTCCATGCCCCTACCTGAGAACACGCAGAACGCTGAGTCATCTGGAAGCCACCGGCCCGCTCGGTCACGGCGTTTACCTGCGTGATTCCGAGACATTTTGCCAGAACCACCTGTTCCTGCTTTGCAGCCAGGGGCTTCTTTATCTGCTTCGCAACCCCAGTCTTCCAGCCTCCCACGTGTTATCCTTCATGTATTTGATTCTATCCAAACGTCTTTCAATAAATTTGGCATTGCACGAGTGTATCGTCACAGACCATCCTATGACCCAGATTCATTCATCTCGCTCGATGAGCTCTCCGATGCATATATTAACCCTGAGCAAACAGACACAATTCCTGCATCACTACCAGCGTTGCCACCCCGGCCTTGGAAAAACATGAGCATTTGGAGACTGATGACGTGGATGATGTCTGGAAGCAAGCAGAAGTCCGAGGCTGAGGTCACTCGCCTCATAAATTCTGTGCTCAGGTCAGATGACTTCAGCATCGAAGACTTGGATGGGTTCAACGCTCGTACAGAGATGAAACATTTTGATGCTTCTGAATCCATGCTAGGACCAAGTGATATTGCCCACCAGGATGGCTGGAAGGAGAGTAGTGTGGATGTTCTTGTACCGACTAGGGAGCCGGACGCGAATGGAAATGGCCAGATGTTCACCATTCCAGGGCTCTTGTATCGCCAACTTGTTGCAGTCATTCGCTCCGCCTTCACTGAAGATAATGCAAAGTGGTTCCATCTCACTCCATTCAGACGGGTATGGAGATCTGCCATCACTGGTTGTGAGATGCAGCTGTATGATGAACTTTACACATCGGATGTGTGGAACAGAGCCCATGATGAATTGCAAAAACAAAGCCACAGCGATGGCTGTAAACTGGAATGCGTGATTGCCGGGTTGATGTTCTGGTCTGATGCTACTCATCTCGCACAATTTGGCAACGCCTCTGCATGGCCTATCTACTTATTTTTTGGGAATCAGTCGAAATATACACGTGCATGTCCTAGCTCCGGTGCATGCCATCCAATAGCATTTATGCCGACTGTGAGTTACTCCGGTACCTACTGATTACATCATAGCTGACACATGCATTTATTATGTAGCTTCCACCATCGATCGCCGAGTTCATATCCAAGTTTACAAAGAAAAAAAATTACGATGACATTATTGCCCACTGTAAGCGAGAGTTATTCCATGGGGTATGGAAAGTGTTGTTGGACGAGGAGTTTGTCGAGGCATATAAGGATGGCATTGTAATCAGATGCTATGATGGAGTATGCCGGTGAGTTTTCCCACGCATCTTCACTTATGCAGCAGATTATCCAGAGAAGTATGACTGCTGTGCTGCTCAACTCATTGACAAAACTTATGGTTTTATTTACAGGGTACTTTTGGCCGCCATCCGTGACAAAGGCAATTTTCCATGCCCACGGTGCCTCATAGCAAAGGAAGACTTTAGTCGTCTTGGGCTCCAGTCAGATGCATCCAGAAGATTCACAAAAATATGCCAGTACTTCTTGGATCAAATTTTGGCAGCCCGCAATGCTATCTACAGGTTAGGGTGCCCAATCAAAGGGGTAATTCCAGAACACTACTTGAAGGGGTTTTCACTGGTGCCAACCTTTGTACGTTTGCCTCTTCATCGGTCTTCCATGACTTTACAAGTCGCCACAGAATTCATTTGCTGATATTCTCAGACCTCTTGGGCTCGACGTCTACTCCATTGTTACGGTAGATCTCCTTCATGAGTTCGAGCTGGGGATCTTCAAATCGGTCTTTAGGCACTTGTTAAGGCTACTGTACATGATACATCCTGATACAGTGATCCAGCTTAATGAGCGGTATGGAGTTTTTATTTAACTTTCATACAGTGTGCTAAAAGATGGTGCTTAATAAGGTTCCATCTAATTTCATCCTTTGGAAAAGATGCAATTCGTCGCTTTCCCCATAATATATCAGATGTATGCCAACAAGCAGCACAAAATTTTGAAGACATCCTGCAGGTAATTTAAGCTTCTGGATCCTCATTTTCCAAGAAATAATGTTTTTCTCATCGTCAGTGTGCAATTCCAGCGTTTGAAGGGCTTTTCCCTTCTGAGCATGATGGAGTCATGCGTACCTTGCTTTTTCGGCTAGCCCACTGGCATGCACTCGCAAAGCTTCGTCTCCACAGTGAAGATTCACTTCATCAACTCGACGAAACCACCCGGCTGCTTGGACATCAGCTTCGCAAGTTTCGAGACTTTACTTGTACCGCATTCATGACAATGGAGCTACCCTCGGAGGTCGCCGCTTGGTGTCAAAGAAAGGACAGTAAACCTAATCTCACATCTAATACTACCTCTGCTATGACCAGTGCCCGACCGAAGACCTTCAACCTTGCAACATACAAGTTTCATGCCCTTGGAGATTATGTGAATACAATACGCACTTTCGGAACAACTGACTTGTATACTACTCAAATCGTAAGCTATATCATTGTCTTTCATGATAGATGACGCGCTGACCCTGGTTGTTAGGGTGAACATGCTCATTGCCTTCTGAAGAAGTTCTATCGAAGTACGAATAAACAAAAACCTGCAAAGCAACTTGCAAAGCAGGAGAGACGACATACACGTATTAGACGTCAATTGGATGCCACAGGCAAATCCTCCACAAAGTTGGAAGAGACAGCTGCCCCGTCTAAGTTTCACCACCACTTGTCAGATTCTCCGAGCAATGCCATCAACTTGGCCGTGTTTCTCAGTCAAAACTCCAAAGATCCAGCCATGAAGGTGAGAGGTTGTACTGGACCCCAAGTTAACTGTCCTCACCATCTTTTACAAGGACTTCATTCCAAAGCTGAAAGATCATCTTCTTTCACGATTACTGGGCTTGGATTATGATGGAGATGAATGCTCGTTCTCTAGTGAAGAACGAAATAAAGTGACCTTCAAGAATGGTCTCAACCGAGTTATTCAATCAAAGCGCTTCCAAATAAATTACACGACCTACGATATATGCCATGGCCAGGATACCCTATGCCCAGGACATGGTGCCACAGTTATGATGCTATCACGAGAGGAGAGTCCTAATGCTCATCCATTCTGGTATGCACGAGTATTGGGCGCTTTCCTTATAAATGTTTGTTATAGTGGAACGGAGCAAACCATGGAATTTCTCTGGGTTAGGTGGCTTGGCGTTGTACCAAGCTACCAATGGGGCCTTCAGAAGGGACGTCTCCCGAAGATTGGGTTCGTCCCAGATTCGCCTGGCGCCTTTGGTTTTCTTGACCCTTCCCTTGTAATCCGCGCTTGCCATCTTATTCCTGCATTCGTTAACAGGCACACCGATTCACTCCTTCGACGTGGACCTTCAATGGGCCATCCTGCCAATGAGGTTGATGACTGGGAAGCGTACTACATCAATATGTGAGCTTTTCTGAGGGACTACTACTTCGCTTCACTGAAACATTATTCTTATAGCTTTGCAGATTGCGATATGTTCGCTCGCTTTTCTGGTATCAGCATCGGGCATGATGCTCAGTATTCCCTACCTGAATTGGTACCCAAAACGTCCTCAGACTCGGACCTGGATCTCACCAATGCCAGCGACCATTCCGACCAAGAAAGTCCCACTGATGAAGACATAGGCAGCGAGGGGGATGAAGGTCTTAATGATGGCGATGACGTCGAGGATGAAAGCGGTGACTTGGATTCCTCCCAGACAGACGGTGAGCGCTCGGAGGACAGCAGTGAGGATGTAAACTACTCTGATGCAGAGGATGATGACAACGGTCCCGAGTTCTGAGCGTTGTATAATACCTGTATATTATAGCTATCCGATGAATGTGTTTACAAGCATTTGTGTCTACTGAGTGGTGTCTATGTGATTGAACGTTGAGGGTGCATCGACCCTCGGCTTATATACTGTGATCGGGAGTAGCTCACATTTCGCAACATGGTTCTGGTCATGGTACCCACAATCAAAGGACATACGACCAGCACGCTCGCTGACCTTTTCCCATTCCTGGCCAAGGTCTACGGTGACTCTATGCGGTGAAGCAATCAGTTGAGTCTACGTTTACTAAACTCAGGCGAGAACAGACTGTTTCGGTAGGTTAACCTCTTCTGGGGTCCATTTTCCCTGTCGCTTTTCGGGCTGGAAGGCACTTCAAACACAATGATAGACATACTAGGGCATGGCTACTACTGCAGAGAGTATGGTTAGATGCGTTGGGGATATATGAATACTTGACATACTGGTCTCCAACCGAAACGTGTTGTCTACCCTTCTCTTTCCATTGGATGATGGTTTGCAGTATCTGATTGTCAGTGAGTCCCTGACCCTAGAGGTAAAGTTGGGCGAAGGGTATCAGTCAAGGTTATTAGCACCTGAAAGTGTTTCAACAACTCACGGCCTTGGACAGCTTAATGGCTGTTTTTGGCTGCTGCTCTTTCGACTGCCAAGAACTTCTTGCAAACAAGTCCTTCGCTCATGATTAACAACACACTCACCCTTCAGTTTTTACGGGCTCAGCTCATTTATTCGCAAGGACATGCGCGTGTTCCAGGGTGGAAGGCACAGGGCCTGGAAGATTCACATCCGACACAGGTTTATGTGATGGTTTGGTTGACTTCGGGGCAGTACTTCGGTTAGCCCTTGAGGTGGACAATACATCGGCTACCAGTGCTAATCGACACGGGGCATCAGTGTCACTGGGCGATGGAGGAACAAAACGAGGGGTTCTCGCCTGCAGCATCAGCAGTAACAGCAACGTTTCCCAGCATCTTGAATACACTGACTATTTTGGGCATGTCCATGTCCTGGATGGTGCGCAGTATATCATTGCGAATGGGAATTGGGCACAAGACCGCCTAATGCTGGAAAGAGTGCTTGCGAGTGTGGTAAATGCAAGGGGTCAAATCAGGGAACTTCGTTGAAACCGTAGTGTACAGCGGGGATGTGCAGTGACCCTTCAGAAAGGTGGCAGATGCAACATGATAGTTATCTCCTGAGAGATTGGGGTGGTGTAAGCCACTCAGAAGGGGATCTGTGCCTCTAGCGGGCTCGTCATGCAGTGTGCACCTCCCACCACATCGTCTTGTGACGGTCCCAGTTGGGTATATTGGATCGTCGTGACCATGACAGGTCTGTGTGCGGGGTGGATACAGGGCTGACAAGACAAGGTCAAATTTGTGGACAGCATGGGAGAAATGCCCGTACATAATATATACGGGGAGAGTGATGGAACTAGAACAGGGCCGTCGCCGCTGGTAGACACCTTGTTTACCATGTGTCAAGTCCGGGCCTACTCCGACCAACTCTGACGCTTAATAAGGTCTAGAGGAGGGTCCGGAAGCAAGTCCGACACAGAAGAACAGAACTCCGACTGGCGGAGTGTCGGCAGGAACGAAGACTGCCGAGACAAAGGCGGAGTGGAGTGAGGGCGTCGGGTTTAGCTCGTGCGCTACCCCCTTGCACGATCTCAGCCCTCGTATTTCAGGGGGAGAGTACAGACGGAGAGTCGGAGATAACTCCGACAGACAGAAGACGGAATCAGAGGGAGTAGGAACTAAGTTGATATTCGTACTGAAGAACAGCGGAGTACAGTACATGTTTTTATACTACTACGGAGGTACAGTAACCAGAATCAGAACTGACATATGGAGACCCATAAGTTTTCAAGTAAAATTTCCTGGACGACGAATGAAGGGTAGACGGAGGACATACAAACGGGTAACACAGAACATCCAGAAAAGGGAACAGTCCAGGCGCTGGCCCACGCGGTGAGCACGCTGCGGAGTACCTGACTGCGAAGGTAGTCACATGACCCCTCAGAGAACGGACCGCTCGGTCCGGTAGGAGAGTAACACAAGTACGACAACAGTCGGAGCGGAGATGGTTCGTAGACGATAGAAGGTGGGCGGAGTTGGTGCGGAGTGAGCGAATGACCGGCGGAAAAGGTTGCGGAGTGAGTAAAGACCTATGACGAACGCGCGGTGTAGGAAAGAGATTTAAGAGGATGAGTGAGGAGAATGATGAGATCTGAGGGGAATGAGTAGGCCAAAAGGGGCTTCTATAGCCTAGCAAGATCCTGGTAGTCGTCTGAAGGCTTCTGAGGCTGTCTGGGTGCAGGGAAACGACCTGCTCGAACTCGTCTCTCGTCTCGGGGTAACTCGTCTCTTATTTTAAAAAAAAACTAACTATGCCAGTCACTAGGTAGTGCTGACTAAGCGACCAAAAAGCGAAATTCTAAGAACAAGTAGCAGAGGGATAGCTAGAACAAAACAAAGCAAAATCATCAAAATAAAACAATTCCCCCAGTAGGGAAATTACATTCCCTACATCCCAGGGGTACTCGAGATCTTGACTGTCCCCAGTCAACCCAAAGGCAGCTTGACTACACAATAATCTGTGGTCATGAGGGAGGAGGCGAGACAACGACTCGTTGACGAAAAACGGGTGCTCGGAATGCCGCGATACGAGATATGATGACAGAGGAGAATGCAGCGAGTACCCTGCAAAACGAGCGGAGAGAATCCATGTGCCCGATCCTGAGATATCCACAAATCCGCCCAAAGGTACCCTCATCCACCAAAAAACCAAATGTAGCCATGAGTTCTGCAGCGACGACGACAGAAAAGGTACCATTCGGATGCTGTCGAACAGTAGCACCAGAATCCAGAAAAGCGAGAGATCCGGTCAAGAAACGGGTGAGATATTCAAAGAATCGTCCAAAAGTGTCTCTAACCACAAAAACGGGCATATCTCGACGATAGCTGCACGGAATTTGACAAAAGTGGTGTCCCCAGAGAGGGCTATGCGAGGGGAACGGAGTGCCAGAAAAGCGAGAGGGACAGTGCTCGAGTGCGCGAGATACGATGAGAGGACTTCGAGGGTAGGGAGAAGGAGTCGACTTGCACAACAACGGCTGGGACGATCAACACGAAACTCCGGGAGACGGTAAAGGACCCGTAGACGAACAGGGAGAACGAGGAAATAAGCCGATTGGATCAGTTGATCCCGAGTTATACGCGAAACCGTCTCGAAACCCTCTGGATACAAAAACGCCCATATCTCAACAACGGTTGCGCGGAATTTTACAAAGCATGTGTCCCCAGGAAGGGTTCGGCGAGAGGGATGAACGACCCGAAAAGCGAGAGGAACGGCGCAGAACTGCGCGAGCTACTGCAGCAAGACCTCGAGGTGACCTTCTCACAAAAACGCGAATACCTCCGAAACCGCTGCGCGCGCCAAAACATTCTTGGTATCCCTGGAAAGGTCTCGTCGAGTAGTACCGGCATGCCAAAAGGCGAGAGACGCGGCACAAATTCGCGCGAGTTACAGTCAGAAGACCTCATGCGCCAAAAATGCGAAATAACTCCGGAACCACTGAGCGCGCTGGAACATTCTTGGGCTCTCTGGAAAGCTCTCGTCGAGTAGTACCAGTCAGCGGAAAAGCGAGAGGCGCGACGCGGAAACGAGCGAGATACGACTACAGGACCCTGAGAATGGACCTATCCACAAAAACGCGAATATCTCCTGAACGGCTGGGCGCATGCAAACGAGCTTGGTACCGACAGAGAGCTGGGGTCGAGTAGTACGAGCCTTGACGAACGACGAGTGGTGTCGACAATGTGCCTTGCCGGAACTGTATCTGCGGACGGGAGGCACCATGTAGAGTGTGGGAAGGCGCCGGGTGCGATGCTAAACAGCGTTCCGTGGGGAACTCGAGCCTGGGGGGTAAAAGATGAAGGGCAAAACAAGAAAATTCAAACATATCTAATGTACCAAAAATTCCGCATTACGATGTAGGTAGATCCATACTAGATACTGTAAGATCCATAAGCAAAAGAAGTATAAAAAAAAACAACATAACGGAATTCGTGCGACACGCAGCATCAACGCGCTCTTCGAGAGCGCCGGGGCGTGCGACCGCGGCTGCGCGACCGCTTCGGCTTGGAACGGATGTATGAATCCGCCTTCCTCGAACATGAACGAGAGCGCGAGTGTGAGGACGACGATGACGAGGAAGAAGGGGGTGAGCTATTGGTCGAATATGAACATGAGCGCCTTCGAGCGCGACGCTGCTTCAAGCTGCGGGCATACGACTGGACTGGTATGAAATCATCTTTCGAACGTGTGTACGAACCCGTTCGAGTCTGCGAGCGCGAGCGTGAACGAGGACGCGAGGGCGACTGGCCTCGGCCACATGGCCACCTCGACTGTGGCTGCGCATGCGGTGAGCTACGAGAGCGCTCGGCTGACGAGCAATGAGACTGAACAGCTGGCGGGTCGGGTACTACTGGCTCGAGCTGGATAGCAGGTAGGGTCTGAGGATACACGATGCTCGTTCGAGCAGGTACGCGCGATGGTGTGTCGAACACACTTCGAGAGGGTGCGGCTGTGGGTGAAAGCGAGCGAGCAAGCGACGAGCCCCTACGAGTCTCGAACTGGCTTGTCAACGAAGACCAGTTGTCGAGACGGTCTCGTAGAGTTCGTCCGGCAACTTCGCGCGGTATTTCCAGTCCTGTAGGTAGAACAACGCGGCCGTTTATGAGTAGACACTTTCCCGAAGCTAAATACGACTTGAACGAATGGCAACCTGCCCGAATATGCCCCGAGAGTCCACAGAAAAAGCAAAACGAATATGAACGGCGGGGAGAGTGATTGTCTGAGGCGCGTGATGGCTGCCCGCGGGAACTGTCAACCTTGCTGCTCTTCCAGAGGCCGCCGCTCGACCTCAGGACCTCCTTAGCTGTAGACATTAGACTGAGCACAGAATACTCTGATGCGTCGTGGTGTTCAAGCACCTCTCGCCTGAACTCTGGAGGGAACCCATACTTGAACATACTGGCCAGGTGGGGCAACGGACCCAGTAGGTTCTCGAGAGATAACGAAATTCGACGGAAATTGCGATAATATTGCCCTAGGGATGACATTGAGATGACATCTGAACTCGCAAACCCAACCTTTAGGCTGGCAAGCTCGTCGGCATGACTTCGACTTGTTTCATCCAATTCCGGGTACTGCTGAGTGATTTCTGAGGTAAAACGAGCCCAATCTCCTTGACTACTACTGACGAAGTGGGACCAGAGGTCAGCTGACTCAAAAGGCGCATATTTGAGCGTGAATTTGATGCGCGCGAGCCCGTCTGAGAGGCCGAATCCATCACAGAAGTCGATTATGTCATCAAAATAGCTTCGAAGGTCCTCGGGGCGCCCAGAGAAGCTCGGTGCTTCGGGCGAGCCTCGGCACGGAATTTTGAGGCCGAGCATGAAGATAGTGGGTAATACGAGTGCGAGTGCTTGATATGTGAGTGCGCGCGAGTGGGAAAACACGAAAATGCGAGTGAAGTGACTGCAAAAATGAGACCGAAGGGCAAAATCTGCTAAACCGAGCCTGAAAATTGCGAACACGAAGCTGGAGACTGCAAAACTGAATCTGGGAAGGTTGGGATGGGTGCCAGGCTAAGACAGAAGCCCCTCGCGGTGGGCTCCAGTTGTAGGAAAGAGATTTAAGAGGATGAGTGAGGAGAATGATGAGATCTGAGGGGAATGAGTAGGCCAAAAGGGGCTTCTATAGCCTAGCAAGATCCTGGTAGTCGTCTGAAGGCTTCTGAGGCTGTCTGGGTGCAGGGAAACGACCTGCTCGAACTCGTCTCTCGTCTCGGGGTAACTCGTCTCTTATTTTAAAAAAAAACTAACTATGCCAGTCACTAGGTAGTGCTGACTAAGCGACCAAAAAGCGAAATTCTAAGAACAAGTAGCAGAGGGATAGCTAGAACAAAACAAAGCAAAATCATCAAAATAAAACAATTCCCCCAGTAGGGAAATTACATTCCCTACAGCGGTTATGACACCATGCCGGAGCCCTGGGCTCAAACAACACACTAATTGAAACAGCAATATGAGCCACTACATTTAAGCAGGCATTACGATGATTGTCATCAGAAAAGCCAATGGATGATAGAGTGACAACATACTTTTTACCTCGATCATTGTTTCCCGGAGACCAGAATCTCATAGTCTGCTTTCTCCGCTCCAGAAGCAGGATGCGGAGGACCAGCAGTCAGGATACGCTTCACCGTTTTCCCCAGCCTCATACCAGCCTCCCATGCACGCATATCCTCGAGAAAACCAGAAGACACGAGCAAATCCTCTACACTAGGTTCTCCCTTGTTCGGTGCATTAATTAAAGTATAAGGGGGAGGAGGGTTTGAAGTGATGAGCATTGTGCCTGCCATCAATGGAGTGAGCGAAACAAAACAATTACTTGACAAAATGTCCGAACTCTCCTGCATATTCTCAGCTTCCCGGCCAACATCATTTGCCTTCCTGATCTCGCATTTACTCCCTGCATTGCTCCTGGATGCAGATCCCGCGCCACAGATCAAACCGTCGGTACCACTCAAACTCCCCAATGATTATCGTCACTTTCCTTGGTGTCGACAAGACGTTGAACCCTTCCCCTCCTTTGAGTGCATATGTGGGTGAGGTGGCACATGAAAGACTCGGAGACCTAGTGTGAAGGTGTAAAGTGAGAGGAGGGGATAATGGGTTTTTGGTATCCACGGTCATGTTGGGAGACGATGTCGATAGGTCCACTGACAAGATAAAATTCCGGAAATGGAGATGAACTCAGCGTTTATTGCATTGGACGAGCCCGTCCTATACGTCTTCGCAGTGAACCAGCACAAAGGATACAGAGTTTTCCAATATGAAAGAAACTGAACGTTGGAGCGGGATGTGCTACGAGACCTGTAACACTTCAGCAAGAGTAGTCTGAGTAACACTCGTACATACCCAGAATTAGCAAGGTAGCCGGAACTACTGTCTCCCAGTCAAACTGCGTTACTCTACTGCTTTGGTTCGGAAAGCAGAGAGTATTATCAGTCAAAGGAGTATCGTTGGAGTGATCATGGAAAGGTGATGAGGACATAGGAAGACGGCGTCCCACTGCTGAGCCCCAGTGAAAACTGGTTATCACGCCGTGTGACCCTAGCTGATGGGATATGCCCAAACGAGGGAAGTAAGATGTAGTCATACCAGGTTGGAATTCCGTAGTAAAATGAGACTAATACAATATGCAGGGGCACAACTCCATAGCACCCTAGATGACTTTTTTGTGCATCCTCACATGGGCACATATCAGGGCATATCTTGGTCTCCCCTTACCATGTTTATGCCATATGCTTGTGTGTGACAACATATGCCCTTGTATTACAAAGTCATATCTGCTCATATATATGCACATTTATTTATTACCCACACACACTGCATTAATATGCTTCAAAATGACAATTTATTACATGGTAGCACTCTACATAGTACAGGAAATTTTCCTGGGGGGTAATAAATACACAATGATGATGATGCAGACAGTGTGGCAGGCAATGCAAATGATGGAAAACCCTGCCATGTGATGCAAGTGCAATGCAAGTACAATGCAAATATGATGTGAGTGGATGATGTGAGTGGATAATGCAGGCAGATGGCATGAAAAAATATTGTGGATGGACTTCCATTTGAGCAAAATGGATTGTTATCTAGTGAAGGTTGCCATTCTCGATAACAGCCTTAACCCAGGCATTGTCTTGGACCTGATAATGTGTTAGCATGGTTTCTTGCTGGCCTGTCACTTACAAGCTGTTTGGCTTCCTTGTTGTACTCCTGGTTTTTGCTGTCTTGTGAGCAATTCATGAACAAACCAAATGAGACATACCTCATGTTGAGTTGCAGTCAATGTCTTGTCATAGTAGAAGCAGAACTGTTCTTTTTTGCTGTTTGGGTTGACATGCTTCAGCCATCGCAAGATGCAGAGGTTGCTAATGACTATGTTAGCAAGTAAATCTATACTGCATTTGTGCTTACCATCTGTTCTTGGTACCTGAGGGCTGAAACTTTTTCTTGGAAGCATCCTCCATTTGAGAGACACATGGTGGTACTGACTCACACTTGACAGGAGAGTCTGGAATAGGCAGCACAGGTAAAGTCTTGACTTTCGAGGCAGCCACAGCAAGTAAGCTCCTTCCCGAGTGATGTGAGTTAGTGAAGACTCAGATAGTCAAATAGAAACTTACATTGGATCATATGATACTGGAGGCTGAGTGATATTTGTGTGATTGATGACTGGTATATTTTCCTTGTTGTCTGGGGCAGTAAAAAACTTGGGTGGGTTTGATTGTGTTGCTGGGATTTCTGCAGGTCTTGTCTCAGGTTGTCCATTCCTGAGAGTAGTGACCTCAGGAGGCTCAGCTGCTGCCATGTTGTCCACTGCCATGGCTCAATAAATCAGTAGAGTATGCAATACGATGTGCTCACCTTTTGCTTTCTTATTGTGCAGTGCTTCCAATTCTGTTTGATATCACTGTTTCTTGCTGGGTTTGTGGTCTTGGAGGTCTTTGTCTGCATCATCAAGGGCTTCTTCTTTCATAGTGTTGTGCATTGCCCTCTTCAGCTTTCCATCATCATCCAGGTAGTGCTTACTCCACACCAGGTATCCCCTTGTACAAATATACTCTAGCTTCCATCCATTTTCAGCAAACTTGAAGAGTGGGAATGCTGTCTCCATGATCAAGCATATGAACTGCTGAGCACTCATACTGGCTTTGCCCCAGGTTTCCAGGGTTGTGTTGCACTGGCTGAGCTCTTGCCATGCCCCACATAAAGTCTTCTGCATATTGGCTAGTGTTTCCAATGAGGGGACATTGCCATTTGTGTCTTTGAGGTATGCATATATGCCATGATTGCTACCCTTGGCCTCAGCAGACTTGAGCCAGTTGTTGAAGTCCTTCTTGGTCCAGAACTGCACATTAGGGTGCAATTCATGTGTTGGAGCCTTCTCATCAGTCATGGTAAGGGTTGGTAAGGGCATGCTGGCATCAAGGAGCCTGGGACTGCATGACATGGATTTAAGTGCATTCATGAGCTGGTCAAAGAGATTTCTATAGGAAAATCAGTAAACAATCCATGTTCATACAGAAAATGAAAAGACTTGCCTAACTGTGTTGTATTCAGATGTTACTTTGACCAAATGCTGCTCAAGTGTCTTGCAGTGGTCCTGCAGGTAAATGACTTGGGAGTCCTGCATATATGTGCCCTAGACAATGTTAACCCCTCCAAAACTACCCATTCCACTTACATTTACTTGATTCATCAAGTTCTGGGGCAGGTATGATGCAAAGGATTGCTGTGTGCCAGATAGGAGACCCAGACTGGTGTTCTGCAAAGGGGACAAGATTGGTGGGTCTTCAACATGATCAGCAGCTGGAGAGAGTAAAGAACTTGTCATTGGAGACAATAATGAAGAGCTACTGCTGAAATTGAAGTGAGACTTGCTCATGGTGAGCAGGTATATGATAACTTAATGGTGGGAAGGTGGCAGAAGAGGCAGAAATTTGGCTAAGGTAAAATTCCCATCCCTTTGCTAATTAGGCTCTAGGCTCTTGACTATGACCTTACCTTATTAACTGCAACTGAGAACAAATGCTGCTGACACCAACTAATTTAGCTTTTGCTCCTGCTCCTGCCATTACCATGGTCAATAATGTCATCCTCATTGACCTTGAAGGCCTTGTCACAGATTGGGACATGTATACATTTTCATTGAACATACCTTCAGCTGGTGTCACACACCAAAGGTGTTGTGGACATGGTTATAGCTGACTCTGCCTAACTTGTTGATGAGTTGTGTGCAATGCCCATGCATGCAGATGAAGACTAAAGGCCTCATGCATAGAAAGACTGCCAGATGTGAGCAGTCATCCTTCACACAAGAATGAGTCATCAGTGCTAAAGAGAAAAGAGGAAGCAAGTTGAGTGTGCATTAAAAGTTTTTAGTGCCTGTGTACGGCATTCTGGTTTTCATCATATCTCCACCATTTCCAAAGATATTGACTCCATTCTCACACTTGCTTAAAGTGCTCTGCCATGTGATTCTGCCTTCCAAATCTGGAGAGGATCCTCACACCCTATGCATTTCTACAGCACTCCATACATCAGATGCTCATTTCACTAAGTCCATCAATCATGGCCACCTCTTCATCAATCATCTCACTTGTCTCATTTGCCAGAGACAGTGGCTACATATATCTGCCAGGCATTCCCACCAGCTTCCATCCTGAAGCCCCCTGGTTCATCCCATCATTGTCAGCCCCATCTCATCCCATGCAGCTTGGTTGGTGTGTTCTCCTTGTCAGTATGACTTCCAGAAGGATGTTCTTTGGTCATCTCAGGTCTGTCATTTGGTTAGAAAGGTCTTATGTGGTTGTTTCGGTCTCCCCTCTTGATGAAGCATATGGATCATTCCTCCCTGCTCCCTGCACCATCTTTATTCCAATCTCGTCCATCATTCTTCCTGCATTGCAACAGCTGCAGCATAATCTACTGTTCTCCAGCCTCCCTGATCACATTCATGACAAGTATGATGTGCATCTTGCCTTCTTACTGCAAGATCCAGCAGAAGACATCCCCCCTTCTCCTCCTCCATCAGAGCCCTGTTCATCCTGTTCATGAAGTTTTTGTTAACTTTGCTGGGAGGATGAAAGGGTGGGAGACACGATCACATATGCTCCTGTTTCCCCACAGACCCCCAATGCCCTAGCCTCTTTGATGCCTGACTCATGCCCTTCAATTCTGGAATTAATACTTCCCTATCTGGAAACACTGCCCATCTGTCATGCCATCTTTGGATCTAGAGATGTCTCTGCCAAGATCTGACTTGCATCACCACCCCCTAATGTGATATCAGTGCACTTACTCAGTTTCTGATTCTATTTGACTCATTCTGTGATGTTTTGACTATCCTTGACTCGTTTATTGCCAATACTTACCAATCCTCTTTGCTTGCTTACTTTTCATTTCTCACTTACTCATCATGATTACTCAGTCCTTACTCATTACTTACCAAGCATTTGTGCCTTGTTTGTCATGAGCTGTCCTCCCCCCACAGTATATAAACCCCCATGTACTTAGCTACACCCCCAAGTGAATCAAGAAGTCACTCAGCAGTCAGTTCAGTGCATATCTTGTCATCAACAGTTGAGGCTTATTTGGAAGAGTCTAACTGTCCCATTTCATATCATTGGTAGTTGAGGCTCTATGAAGGGGTCTATCTACCTCCATTCCTTATCTGAAGCTTTATCCCCTCTTAGTCAGCAGTCTTGCTTAGTCATCCCTCCACTCCTGTGTAACTTGTCATCAACTTGTGCCAGGAGCATGTTAAGTCCTTTCAGCTGAACACCTTCACTCTGTTCAGCATCCCTCATCCAGTCATCACTCACTCATCTTCTCCTGCATAACTCATCGACAACTTGCACCAGGAGCACCTGCCATTGAACTCCCCCCCCACATTAGATTTTCTTCTGCACTCCAGGTTCTGTGGAGGCAAACCACCACTTGCTCATATTTGTCTTTGGTGTTGGATTTGTTTGGTTTTCACCACCTTTCCACACTTTGACTCACACTGGTACTGAGGTAAGTTTTTTGTGATGGCCTTTTTTGACTTTGCTAACCTCATTGAATGCATTAGAGAATTGTGTTGTGCATCAAACACCCTGAATTCCACAAGCATGGCTGCCCTTGAGTCAAGGAACCATACACACAACCTGTGCAGGTCAAGAACATCATGCTTGAATACACAGATCCAGTCAAGGTGGAGGATGCTAGCCAGGTGCTTGGCAATTCAAAGCTCAAAGAATCTGGCAAGTCAGAGGATCCAACTGATTGTGAGAAGAGCCTGTAAGTGCATCTACCTACTAATTCTGTGGAATCCAATGATCAGTGCCAGGCAGACTGCTAGCATAACTCCATTCCCTTGCATGCTCCTCACTTGGCAAGGTAGGAATCTGCAAGGTGTTGAGGAGGAAGTACTCCCCCAGCCTTGGAAGTACTACCTTTGTTCATTCAATCCCTTGATTCTTCTCATTGAAATCATGCATAGGAGGGAAGCTATGGAAAAATATGAGGATAGGCTTGAGAGAGAAGAGAAATGCCATAGACTAGATTGAATGTTTTGATACCTTCTGCAATTGCTTGTACTTTCATGCATACATTGAACAATTCAACTGCTGTTAACTCATGCAGTAAACTCAAATGCATTGATTTCAACTTGGTAGTACTACAGCATATGATCCTACTTGACATCTTCTCCACCTTCATCATCATCCCCATTGCAGTAAACACTGTATGGTATGCCCCATGTAGACATGTCAAATCCAGGTCATTCCATCATACAGTATACATCTTGTTTGATGCCTGATGGCAATGCCATGCACTGAGGAATCATTGCAACAATGCTGACAATCTGTTTGACACAGATTACTGATAACAAGTTGAGTAGAGTTGAAGCAAGGACAACATGATTTGAAAGTCGAAGTAGATCTTCATCAGGTGTTGAGTAATCGCAGACGATGGCAATGTTGATATATTCCCAGCTACCCCCATCTCTGATGTTGGTCAACCTAGTGAAATATTGTACCTCTCCACATTGGGTCTCACCATCACTTAGAAACTACATATACTTTTAGCCTTATGATAGAGTTTGTAACATGAGTGAACTGACCTTAACATTTCATGACATGTGGAGTTGTTCTGGTGGACGGAGTTTCTCTCTCCAAGCTGACCATGCAATCTGCCCATTTGGTAGGCACAACCAGGCCCATTTATTGATGCATGGGAGGACATGTCCAGGGCCAAGAAATTGAGAAATTGAGGCAGCTTTGTCACCCCAGGGGATTATGGAGTTCTTCATGCATTTGCAAAGCAAAATGTACCCATCATGGAGGTTCTCAGCACCAGAGGGGAGTCCATTGCCAGAGTCATTGAGCTCAGGCATTGCAGATAGGAGGGAATTTACCTGACAATGCCGGATACCCTCACAAGCTAAGTTGGCAAAAGGTTTTGATGGTTGTCAAATTTGCTTGCCAAGACTCCCAATCATGCATTCCATAGTCCACTGGGCATAGCAGCTTGGAGGACCCTTGTGTATTGCCTCAGAGACCAGATGGATGACTTGATGGATGCAAGGGCAAATGAAGTGGATACAAGACTCAAGGAGGCCATAGTAAGTGAGTTCAAACTTGTGCTCCCAGCTGCAGAGAAGGGCATGGGCATCAAGAAGTTCGTCCTTTGTCAATGTGCTTTGGCACATGATCTGAAAGCCATGGATGAGCTTGCAGTAGTTTTCCCAGAAAGGGCTAGGTAGGACGGAACAAAGGAGGATGGGCATGAGGGTGAACATGTATAATTGGAATTCCCAGGTCTTGTACTGGGTATTTATCTTTTCAGCAATGTTGCAGGGCTTGCGATCATAAGAGCCAGGGAGATGGAAGCCAGCATGCATGACAGCCTCCCCATGAGCATGCCATACTTCTTCATTGGCAAGGACTGCCCATGGCCAGCACTCTGGGTCATCGCTATCAGCATGATTGATTGTACCATGCCAAAGAGAGAGGAGAAGGTCACTGATATTACTGGCAAGATGCATTGTATCAGTGGTTATGCAAAGGGGGATGCTGAGACACTGATTTGGATGGAGTCTGAGAAGGAGGGGGGGTTTGGTTAGGCCTGTCTCAGTCTTCTTTTTGTCCCACTGAGTCTGATTGCAAATGGTGACAATGGTTTTGAGGTTAGCAAGATAGTTGGTACATCCACCAAACAGAAGATTAAAGACATTGACATCAGGGTGGTCACTCCCTCTGATGCAATGATCACAAGGTTGGAGGAGGGCTGGGTAGTAGTGTTTCCCTTGTGACTTATGCCTGCTAATAACACTGCAATACATGTGACAGCCATTCTTTCCACTATGTCCCACCATGCCATTCCAGTAGACAAGACTGGGGCCATCTGTGGTGGTGAATAAGAGATATATATCAGAGAGGTAATGTGAATCCATGTGGGCATTCCAAATGGGGAGCCCTTCAGCCTGAAGAGCAGAAAGGTGGTGTAGACCTGGGAAGAGGAACGAGTCAAGATGTTTGAGTTTATTTGGGCCAGGGATAAAGCCTCCAGGGTGGACATGAAGCTTGTGGTATCATTTGTCTGGGGGTAAGTTGACGATGATCCAAATATATATCCAACAGTCTGACTCCTTGCTATCATACAACTGCACTCCATCAATTGAAACCATGAGAATGATATCATTTGGCTTGATGTCACTGTTGAGAATGGCACCAAGGTAATCCCACCCCATCAAGACATTGTTGATGACAGGGATACTCCCTGTCTCCTGTAACTGCCAAAGGATCTCTTGCATATGTCTATGCAAATAGTCCATGTCAATAGCACTGTCTTTGTGCTGGTAGAGAGCCTGCAGCTGAGGCCCAATTGGAATTGTGGTGAATGTTTGAGCAGTGACTTTGGATCATCTGCAATTGCCTTGCAACCATTCCTCCTTCCAGCAAGAAACTTCACATGTAGGAAAAACTTTGAGTTGGGAGAACAGACCAGTATATGCAATGCAGGTGTTACAACACATGTCATGTTCAATGGAAATGACCCCCATGTAGGATGTGATAAGTTTTTTGACATTATAGAAGGATAGAATATCATTGGCACCCAGGGAACCAGCAAAACTACTGCGAGCTGCTTGGCAGACATGATTGTACACATTTTGAGATGTGCTCTCAAGAGCTAGGTAAGTGGATATGGAGAAACACATGCCTGGGTTCTCAATAGATATTGGTTGACTTGGGAGGTTGTGTAACCATTCAAGAGCATCCTCATCAAGCTTGGAGACTGAATCATTCAAGGACATGTTCTTGAGCTTGGCAACAAAGTTCATGGTCTCTTGCATGGATGGGAATATGGCAGTCACCACAAGCACCTCTATATTGACAATGGGACAAGCCTGACACTGATGCTGTATGTTGAGGGTATGCAGGGAATCGATGTCATCCAATGGTCAAACCACATTGGTTGATGGATTGCTGGGAAGATCAGATTCTACAGGTTGCTATGATGTGGATTGAAGTCAGCAGTCCAGATAATACTGTAAGTATATAGTGACTAACCTCATCATTGGGCAGGTGGAGGATTGCATCTGGTACATCAGGTGTGTGCAATGGTAGATTCTATTGGAACAAGTTGGATTAGTGGGCAAAAAAACCACTGGCACTTGTAACTTACCTTGTCACGTGGGGGATCAAAGTCATCCTCAGGGAGATCTGGGAAGTGTGGAGGCATATCCTACAGAGGCATTTGGATCAGTGAATGTGAATGTGAATATCAATGGAGTTCTTACCTTGTCAGGTGGGGGATCAAAGTCATCCTCAGGGAGATCTGGGAAGTGTGGAGGTGTATCCTATGAAGGCATTTGGATCAGTGAATGTGAATGTGAATATCGATGGAGTACTTACCTTGTTGGCTGGTGTGTTGAGAGGAAGACCAGGTATACTTGGAGACATGTCCTATAGAAAAAATTGGTGTCAGAGCATCAGAGCATCAGCATGGATGAATTGATGACATACCTCGTTGGCTGGATGACTGAAGCCTTCCTCAAGGAATGCTGGTGTGGGTGGGGGTACACCCTATGGTAGGCTTTGAAGTTAGTGCTGCTACATGAAAATAACTCAGAAAACTCACCATGTCAGCACTGCAAGCATGCTTCTGATGCCCAACATGCCTGCAGGCATCTTCAACCATCTCAAGACACCTTTTTGCCATGGCCTGGAGAATGGCTACATGGCAAGCTGCAGTGGAAGTGGATTGCCTGGCAAAGTTGAGCCCCTCATAGGTTTTGGTAGATCATAAATGTGCTTTCTCTTCTTCAGTGTCCACCTCATCAATATGACAGTAGAAAGTTGCCTTGGAGACTGCATGAGGGTGACTGAAGTTGTACTTGGTGCAGTTGCACATGTACCACACTGTTGATCCAAGTTCACCCATATTCAAAGCCATGGGCATCAAGGAGGAGTTGTAGAGAGGACAGCACACCTGCACTGTGTAGTGTACCACATAGCTGCTGCACTGTGCCAAGGATGCAGTCAATGCTACATATCACATCACACATTGCTACATAGCACAGTCCATAAAAGGCAAGTCTCATAAACATTATTGACCACATCATATTTTTCATATTGATTTCATATCTCATTAGCTAGGGTCACATGGCATGATAACCAGTTTTCACTGCATCAGCAAATTAACAAAAATCTTATTGAATCTTATTTGACCTTATTGAGCTTAAATCTCAAGCCAAGTATAATAAGCCAAAATTGTCAATAAGGAGAAAAAGACTTAGTGTGAAAATCTAACTTGCCATGCTTTGCAGCTTATTGAGCTTGCATGACTTGAGATATACAAAATGAGTCACATGAGATAGAATAGACAGTGCTATCTATGGAATACAATGGATGTGACTATGAAAGCACAATGGAGGAGATGAAATCATGAAAGAAGCATGACATATAGTTGGGGAAAAATTCTGTACTGCAAATGATCATGAAAGGTAAAAAGATCTTCATACTCACTATCATCTTCTCCCAAGCCCATAGCACTGGAGGTCACCATTCCTTTCTTGACATACATCTGCATGTCCTCAACCACAAGCACAAAATTCTCCTTGGGCAATCCTTTGATGGGCTCCAGGTAATGCCTTGTTGCTGCACCCCAGACAGTATCATTAAACTCATACTGGTTACCTTTGGGAGTGGTGGTAGTCCACACACTGGCAGAATTGGAAGACCTGAAAGCAAGATGGTCATCTGTGACCAACATGAGAGTTCGACAGACCTACAAATAAATTGTATCAGTATGATTCAGTGGAGGGAAATAAAATAGCATGTCACCACTGCACAGGCCAATGCAAGCACTGTACGAGATCCAGCCAACTTGCCATCTAAGGCCAGGACTTCCATTCAGCCCTGGATGAAGTTGAAGTGATGGGCAAAGGTTTGGAGCACAAATGGTGCCCTCTGCAATCCAGACCACATCTATTTAGCTCTTTAAGTTAATGTGATGCAAGAAGGCATGAAAACTTTTTACCTTGTTGTCTGTCCCCCTGTTGTGGCTGAAAAGAAATCAGTTCCTCTTGAGCATTGCCTTTGTGAATTCAACACATTGCTTGGGATCCTCGAAGTCAGCATCATTGGCAAAGAATGTTGTGATGACAGCTGTGGCAGCTGCAGTGAACCTGCCACACCAGTTATTAAGACCTTGTTTAGCCTAAAATGAAATATGGCATTAGTGCTAAGATGCTGACACATACAATAATACTTACAATGTGGAAAACAGGCCCACCATTGGTGACAGTGTGCTCAATCTCACCCTCATATACCCTGTCCCATATCACCTGCAGGATTGTCATGAATTTCTTGGTGGGAATGGCCCAAGGATTGTTGTATCCAGCAGCAAAGTGTGCAAGTGCAGAGATGAAGAATTGTCTCCATATGTTGTCAACCATGGAGCCAAGGGGGAGGTCATCCTTGACATACTTCCTGTTCACTCCACTGCCAGAGTGCTGAGATCCAGATGCACTGCATTGTGATGGCTTGGGTTGTTTGGATGGCAGAGCACCTGATTTGGACTCCCCTGCATCTACCTACAGTGCATGTCAGTCAATAAAAATGTGTGGTGTGGGATACAAGCCTACCTGAATTTGCTGGGTTTGTTTTTTCTTCAAGCTCCCAAAAGACTTGTCACTGGCGGCATGTGTGATATTTCCTTTAAGAGCACCTTTCTGGGCAGATGATTGGGTAGCAGCAGGTGGGGGTGATGGTTCCCACTCATCTATCTTGGAACCGCTAACAACTTCAGTGATGTCCTACACAAAAAAATCAAGATGGAATTAGAAATCATAGAAAGAATCTTACCATAGAGTCTGTCCATCAACCAACTGCCTCTGTGAGGGGTTCAAGATCACCCTCATCAATATAAAACCTATAGTCACCATGGTTGAGCTGAGATGGAGGAGTAAGGTGGTCTGGAAATGAGTGCTGGGAGATGGCAGAGGAAGCCAGAGTTGAATGCAGAACTTTGAATGCAGAGTCAGTGCTAGCACTGGAGATGGACCTTGGTACACAAGAGTTGGTGGAGGTGGACCTCAGTGCATGAGAGTTGGTGGAAGTGGACCACTGAGAGAGCAAGGTGTGGAGTGATCTTGACGAGGCAAGCTTGTCCACCCAATCCTTCACTTCTCCAATGCCAGCAAAGTTGCCTTTTGCTGATGCTTGGCTACATTGATGATAGAAATGGTCAAGGCAATCCCAGTAGAAGAGAACAGCTTCAGTGAGCAAAATCATGTGGAAAGATGGGGGATAACATACACAGATGCCTGGTGCTTCCCTTTCTCAGGCTGATTCTTATCAACACTGTCAGCAAACTCATTGCCACCTTGCACTGCCTCTACCATGTCCCAAGTTGAAGTTTTCTGATTTCTTTGTTTCCTTACCACTTGCATAGGTGATTCACCATTGACCTCAACTTGTTGACTGTTAACATCACCATCCAGGTCAGCACTTTCTCCTGACATTGTATCTTTGCTGACATCCATTCCAGCAATGGGCTTGATGTCCAGTTCAGATTCCTCAGAGGGCCTGACTGGTGTTGTTGACACAACATGTGGTTTAGGCCTGGGCTTTGGGATATTGGTGAGTAGCATTTTCTCTTGGCACTCTGTTTCTTCAACAATATTGGCCAGGCATTTGATACCTCACTCTCAAGTTGCTGCCTGTTCCAGCCTTGCTTGTTCAGTCCAGGCATTGTCAGCTTGTTTTTGCTCCGAGGTACACCACACCTGTTTCCCTTCAAGTAGGATATATCCAGGGTGCTGATGAGCATTCTTTGCATGGGTTGTAGGGTGGGACATTGTAGCAAAACTGGGGGCACAAAGGACAAGGGTTGGTAATGGGGGTTACAGCAAAGGGATGTTGGACTCTGTATTTTTTTCTGAGGCACACTACATGCTTCAGGTATGTATGCTATTGCTGACCCATGGGCACTAATGCTTTGTGACTAGCTCCCAACAGGCACAACAGTTCACATCACACACCAGCGTAGTGTTAATCCACTCTTCCCCACCATGCCTCAGTCTGGTCCTTGGTCACACCTGTCTCACCATGCATTTACTGTCTGCTGTATTCCATGTCCTCATGCAGGTTGTAACTGCTTATTCAAAACAGTTCCCAGTTTAAAACAGCACCAGTCATTGGATCCCAACTATTCTTTTAACCCAGTGGGTTCTGAAAATAGCCCTCATCAACATTTGCCACCTTCTAAACCAGCCCCCAGGGTTCTTCGTGCCCATATGGTAGCCAGCTCCAATTTGAAACTGCAGAGTTTCTTTTCCAGAATACTGAGATGTCAGCTACTAACATTGATAGGCTTTGTGATTTATGGGGGCAGTTGCTACATACTGAGCAAGGCAGCAACATGCCACCATTTGCAGACCACAAGGAGCTATATAACACAATTGATACTACACTACTTGGCAACATTCCATGGGACAGTTTCAAGTTAAAGTACAGTGGTGAACACCCCATGGGAGCTGTTCCTCCTTGGATGGACCAGACATATGAGTTCTGGTTCCACCCAGCCCATTCTCTCATAGTGGATATGCTTGCCAATGCAGAGTTTGACAGTGAGTTCAACTACACTCCTTACCAGGACTTTTTGAAGGACAGTGAGAAGTGACAGTATGAAAACTTCATGTCAGGGGATTGGGCATGGATGCAAGTGGTATGCATTTCCATTTGTCCCTGTACAATGGCTCATGCACCATAGGACAAGATATGTGAGGATGAATCAACACACAATGGAACTTTTGTTCCCATTATTCTTGGGAGTGACAAGACTACAGTGTCTGTGGCCACAGGCCAGAATGACTACTGGCCTGTATATGTATCTATTGGGAACATTCATAACAATGTCCAGCATGCTCATTGAAATGGTGTTGAACTCCTTGCATTCCTCACCATCCCAAAAGGTTTGTTTTCATTGTTACTGGATTCAGAGCCTGTATTGACTTGTAAGTCTTACAGCAGTGAAGAAATATGTTGATGACCCCATATTTCGGTGGTTCAAAAAACAACTTTTCCATGTCACTATGTCAAGGATACTGGCCTCCCTCAAGCCCAGCATGACAATGCCCCAAATCATGAAATGCCCAGATCATCATTTTTGCCACATTATTTTTGGCCTCAGTCCATACACTGCTGACTATCCTGAGCAAGTTCTCATTTCAGGGATCATTCAAAACTGGTGTGGAAGGTTCATTCACAATCCATCTCATACTTTTCTACCCAACATATTTCAACAGATGCATTGCTTTCCCTAATGACCTCAATGGCAGTGGGGCACCACAGACCTTGGAACTTACTCAAGCACTGATTGAAGAACTGCCTCTTGGCATTCTTTGGGATGAGTGGGGGATTGATGGAAATGTTGTGGTAAGTCATTGAATCTTAAGCTGGAACCTTGCTACTATAAATTCTTCATGCAGCCATTTACTGATGATTTCCCTTGCACTGATATTCATCAACTCCTTGCACTGGACCTTCTCCATCAGCTTGTGAAAGGAACATTCAAAGATCACCTGGTCAAGTGGGTCAGAAAATATCTGGAGTTGGAGTATGGCAAGACTGGTGCCAAGGAATGGTTAGCAGATATCAATTGATGGTAAGTCTAATTGATGCAATGAATTAACATATCTGACATGTACTGTCAGTATTGCCTCAGTGCTGCCATTTCCAGGGTTGCAACAGTTTCCTGATGGGTGGGGGTTCAGCCAATGGACTGGGGATGATTCAAAAGCGCTGATGAAGGTGGGCCATTTCCCATTACTCTGTTTCAATGCCATCTCATTCTGTGTAGGCATACCTACCTGCCATTGAGGGCCATGTTCCAGAAGATATCATATGAACATTCTGCACATTCTTAGAGGTTTGCTACATTGTCTGCTGGAATGTCATAACTGAAGATACTCTTGCTGAGTTCAAAGACATGTTGGATTGGTTTCATCAGTACTGCAAAATTTTCAGGGACATTGGCATCTGTGTGGACGGCTTCTCCCTTCCATGCCAGCATGCTCTCGTCCACTATGAATCATTGATTTGCCTTTTTGGTGTGCCAAACAGTTTGTGTACATCAATTACTGAATCAAAGCACATCACTGCAGTTAAGAAACCTTGGCACCACTCAAACAAGTATAATGCCCTCAGACAAATCCTGCAAACCAACCAATGCATTTCTCAGCTTGCTGCAGCTCATGCTGGTTTTGAAGCCCAAGGGATGCTGCCAGCTTCACATCAACCCTATCATCCTCCACTGAATGGTACATTCACGATTTTCTCTTATTTGGATAATAACCCTTACATGCCCACAGCCACTCTCCACTATGATACAGGCATTGACCAGGTTGGGGGCAGGGAAAATAGTGATGTTGCACAGCATGAAGATGGAGAGGTTTCAACCTTGGATGAGGATGATGACAACACAGGAATTGTGGATGAACACCCTGGGTTGATACATTCAGACATGAAGCTCTCATGCACCCCTGGTGAGTGACATCACACTGTCAATGTGCCCAAGTTGGCTTGAGCATACTAACATGAACTCTTGTCAAGCTTGTAACCATGCAAAGAATGCTCTTGCACTGGCGATTGAGCTGGGTATCCCTTCGCTCCCTGGGCTCATTGCTCGATTTATCTTTGAACAACTCCACCCAGATTCTACAATGCTGATTGCTTCCCACCATGTTACTCCCTTCACCAGTCATGTCAAGATTTTTCATTCAGCCACTGCAACCTTTGTAGCCCCAAGTGACCCAAGTGGTATTGGCAGCATGTGGCACAAATACATTCGTGCAATGCCTTCATGGCATCAAGGTTCTGGATGGTATGACTGTGTCTTTGTGAGCACAGTGTTATGCCCAAGCCAAGTGACTTCGTCAAATGGACTAGTCATGAGTGGTGCGAGGGGGAGTCTACAGGCCGAACTTGTTGTAACCCCTATGGCTCAACTTGTTATTGATGAGTACTGGCAAGGGTTACCTCTACTGGCGAGTTCTTCTGAGATCACGATGGAGAGGGAACAGAGTATGAGTCGAAGATAACAGCTGAGTTGCAAGCTATCAAAAAACTGAGGATACAAGGTATGGTACATGCGTATTTATATGTAACTGATAGGGTACCATACCAGTCATGCTGTCAAGGTGGTAAGTATCCACAGCAATAAACAATCGAACAGAAAAGGAAACACACGGTGTCAGACAGAGTGGGGGAAGGATGAAGCAAGGGCTATACCGGCTGTGCAATCAATGTGCAGCAAGGAGCCAGACACCAGAACTAGGAAGTAAACATACAAGCAATATAAATGAGTCAAAGGAACATGGAAGGGAGATCAGGACATAAATGAAATACTGTCCATCAGCTGCAGGTGCAGCTACGAGTCAGAGTGACGAGGGCATATGCAGCATCAGTAGGTATTGGAAATACCTCCACTGCTGGTGATCCAAAGGCTCTGGGTGCCAACAGACTGAGGACTACCATTGCGAGGACAAACAATGTGATGATGACCCACATGACCCACATGACCTTGCAGTTTGGGCAAAAAAGGAAAAAGCCCCTATATGGGCATAACATCCCCCCCTCTAAGGTCCTCAGACCCTTGAGGACAAGGCATGGGTGTTGGCGGATAAGTTGCGAAGCGGGCAGTGGGAACGAGTGTGAGAGGCAATGGGCAATGGAGTCGGTGAAGACGATGGTTCCTCGCTTGCTCAGGTCCAACGTGAACCTTGTCCATTGTGGCAGGACCAATGTCCCAGGTAATGACACTGGTAGCAAGCGTACTTGTAGAGGGGGTGTCCCTCAGGAACTGCAGTATGTCCTCTGGTGTAGAACCAAAGTTGATCAGTAGGGATGGGGAGGAAGGGAGTCGGAGGGAGAGGACCAGCAGCATGGACAGCATTATGATAGTTCTTGTCAAGGCCGGCCCACAAAGCATCTGTTAGAAAAACCTCCCAACCAGAGTTGTTATGTCCCATCCCCAGACGAGCACCAACCTCTTTAAAAACCGTCGCGTTATCAGCCATTTCCAACAGGGGATCCCACTGGACTTCCTGATCAGTGGAAGGCTTCATTTCAGGTATGACTGGAGACATTTCTTTAGGTTTGATCCAGTCGAGAAGCCGAGAAGCCATAGGGGCGGGAAACTCACCGATCTGTTGGTTGCGAAGGTGATGGTAGGCTCCTCCAGTCGCCGCTTCTAAAATGTCCACATATCCCTTTTTGAGCATGGAGGTCATAATGACCTCTGCCAGGGGAGTGGTCCCAGAAAGTTGCCAGGTCCTAAGCTTGGAGGCACACCATCCAATCATGTCTGCTGCTCTGTAGATTTCAGACAACAGCCCAAAATACTTAACTTGTTCCTGTGTGCACCTGTCAATGTCGTCCCCATTGTTGAAGACATCAAGTGCCCTAGTAATGTCCAGGTAGTCACTCGCTGAGACTGGTAGTTGTGGCTTGTCATCCCTGGCAAGGGTGACTGAGGCAAGCATGTCGAGGGCGGCATTGTGACTGGTGACAGGTTCTGCTGGATGGGCGGGGCAAATGTGGGGAGAGATGGGAGCATTGGTGGAGTGGCTGCTGGCTGCTCCTTGATCGGTGCCATGGTGAGGCTTCTCTTTACCCTTTCCCTTTCCCTTGCAGTTACTGTCCCCGACTGGGGGGACTCTGGCCTTGGGGAGCAGTACTCGGCAGACCAAGAAACCCTGGTGTGGATGCGATCTTGGAGGTTTGGCGAGAGAGGGCAGTACGGACTGTGACAAGAGGGATGTGGAGTCCAATCCAGGAAAGCAGGAGGAGGGGGACAGGGGAGGGGAGTTGCGATAGACAATGGGCGGGACCTGTAAGAAGTCTCAGTCGGCTGAGGGGTCATAAACAGATTCTCCAATGAGGTCGGCATAGTCATTTTCAGTGTTGACAGAGCGAGGGGAGTCCATTAATTTCTGAGGTGGTGAGTGAGCTTGTACTGATCAAGGGCATCCATTGCATGGTCTTTTATATGTTCTTCGGGTTCCCATGTATTTGATGAATGTGGGAACCCTTTCCACTTGAATTTGCACTGTCCTCTGCGCCCATCTGTTTTGTGATTCAGTATCACCTCAACCTCCCACTCCACCTCATCATCTACCAACTCCGGTAATGGTGCTGCAGGTGCAGCGCCATATGTTTTGTTTTTGGTGAATGGAAAGATGCAGGACCCATGGAACACCGGATGAACCTTCCAAGTAGAGGGAAGGTCCAATTGGAAGGTGACAGGTGACACGACCTGAGTCACTTTGAAAGGTCCAAGATGTTGGGGTGCAATCTTGTTGCACTGGTTTTTGATCCTAAGGTGCCCAGTATCCAACAGCACCTGATCTCCAACTTTTGGTGGCACATACAAACCTTTGCTGCACGAATGCATCAATTCCTGTGCCTTTCTGTGCACAAGGATGGCGACATCCTGGCTTGATGCAAGTTGTTCTAGCCTTTCATCTATGGAGGGGACCAGGGTGAGTCATACTTCAGGGTAGGGGGAAGGGTCATATCTGAGGATGAGGGAGAACGGGGTCATCTTGTGAATGGAGTGGATCTGGTGTGAGTCAAAGTGTGGAAAGGCAGTGGGAACCAACCAAAACCAACACAAAAGACAAAAGTAGAGCGAGTGGTGGTGTGCCTCCGCGGAACCTGGAGTGCAGAAAACCTAAATGGGGGGGGAGTTTCAATGGCAGGTGCTCCTAGCGCAAGTCGTCGACGAGTTACGCAGGAGTAGATGAATGGATGATGTCTGAGGAGGGGATGCTGAACAGAGCAGGGGTGTTCAGCCGAAAGGACTTGGGAGTAAATGGATTTCGATAGGATGTGCTCCTGGCGCAAGTTGATGACGAGTTACGCAGGAGTGGATGGATGACTAAACAAGAGGTTGCTGACTAAGCACTGATGATACTGCTGATGATGAATAGAGGTAGATAGACCCTTGACGGAGCCTCAACTACCAATGATATAAATGAAGACAGATAGACTCTTCCGAATGAGCCTCAACTGTCGACGACAAGATATGCTGAGCTGAGCTGACTTCTGGATTGCTTCTTGATTGATTGATTGTGGGTAGCTAAGTACACAGGGGTTTATATACTGAGGGGGGAGCACAGCTTGTGACAAACAAGGCACAAACACTTGGTAAGTAATGAGTAAGGACTGAGTAATCATGATGAGTAAGCGAGAAATGAAAAGTAAGCAAGCAAAGAAGATTGGTAAGTATTGGCAATGAACAAGTCAAGGATAGTCAAAATATCACAGAATGAGTCAAATAGAATCAGAGACTGAGTAAGCACACTGATATCACATTAGGGGGTGGCAATGCAAGTTAGATCTCGGCGGAGACATCTCTAGATCCAAAGACGGCATGACAGATGGACGGTGTTTCCAGATAGGGAAGTATTAATTCCAGAATTGAAGGGCATGAGTCAGGTGTCAAAGGGGGCTAGGGCATTGAGAGCATACGCGATTGCGTCTCCCACCCTTCCATCCTCTCAGCAAAGTTAACAAAAACTTCATGGATGGGGTTCTGATGGAGGAGGAGGAGAAGGGGGGATGTCTTCTGCTGGATCTTGCAGTAAGAAGGCAAGATGCATGTCATACTCGTCATGAATGTGATCAGGGAGGCTGGAGGACAGTAGATTATACTGCAGCTGTCGCAATGCGGGAAGAATGATGGACGAGACTGGAATAAAGACGGTGCAGGGAGCAGGGAGGAACGATCCATATGCTTCATCAACCGGGGAGACTGAAACGACCACATAAGACCTTTCTAACCGAGTGACAGACCTGAGGCGACCAAAGAACGTCCTTCTGGAAGTCATACTGACAAGGAGAACACGCTGACCAAGCTGCATGGGACAGGACGGGGCTGACAATGATGGGATGAACCAGGGGGCTTCAGGATGGAAGCTGGTGGGAACGCCTGGCAGATATACATAGCCATTGTCTCTGGCAAATGAGACAAGCGAGATGATCGACGAAGAGGTGGCCATGATTGATGGACTTAGCGAAATGAGCGTCTGATGGATGGAGTGCTGTAGAAACATGCAGGGTGCGAGGATCCTCTCCAAATTTGGAAGGAAGAATCGTGGGGCTGAGCACTTTAAGCGAGCATGCGAACCGAGTTGATATCTTTGGAAACGGCGGAGATATGATGGAAACCGGAATGCTGTACACGGGCGCTAAAAACCTTTAATGCGCGCTTAACTCGCTTCCTCTTTTCTCTTTAGCACTGACGACTCGATCTTGTGCGAAGGATGACTGTTCACGTCCAACAGTCTTTCTTCACATGAGGCCTTTAGTCTTCATCTGCATGCATGGGCATTGTGCGCAACTCGTCAACGAGTTAGGCAGAGTCAGCTGTAACCATGTCCACAACACCTTTGGTGTGTGACACTGGGAGTTGTGAGCAAACTCAGCGGAGGGTAGTTTTGCGCTCCATGAGTTAGGGAACTCGGAGCAGTACAGGCGAAGGTACCCCTCAACCTCCTGATTAACCTGTTTGCTTTCTCCATTAGTTTGTGGATGGTACCCAGTACTTAGCTTGGTTTTTACCCCTATTGCTTTGTACAGCTCTTTGGTAAACAAAGATGCAAACTGTGGACCACAATCTGAGATTACCAATTCCGGTACCCCAAATCAGGAATAAATGAATTGATGGAAGAGTCAGGTGATCCCAACAGAGTCAATTGTTTTGTGACATGGGGTGAACAACATGGCTTTGGTGAGGCCCTGATCAACAACTGTGAGAATAGAGTCATATTTTTGTTCTTCCAAGACTGGGAGATTGGTAATGAGATCCATTGACACCTGCTGGAACAGGAAGGTGGTTTTAGGAGTAGTGTGGGGAGTAACTGGGGGTGTGGGTGGATGCATGACGACCTTGGTAGTTTGACATGCAGGGCATCCTGCGACATAAGTCTTGATGTCTTTTCCCATACCTTCCCACCATACTTCCTTTCTCATTTTAGCGAACATCGCTTTTTGTCCAGGGTGTCCAGCGGACTCATGATCATGATAGGAATGCATGCAGTGGTGGCGATCCTCAGGTGGGATATACAAGCAAGTAGTTCTGAATCGTTTTGTTCCATCTTCTGCTATGGTTATATTGTCGCTTGGCTCTGGGCCTGTTGAACCTTTTGATGTATTGTTCTTGACATGTTCATACAGGTCAGTTGAGATGGTGTAAACCCCTCAAGCTCCTTTTATGGGTTCCCTTGTGGGGCGAGCTTTGGAGGCCAAACTCTCCTTTGCAGATTCCTCAAGTGGGTGAGAGTAAGGCTTGGTTTTTGAGCAGTTAACACGAGCAGGAAGATGACTGATCCTTGCTAGTTGATTTATTTTTAACTGTTTTTGAATTTTTGTAAGCAAAAATAACAGGGACACAAGTTGAATTTGTGGTTTTGAAGGGTCCACCCCCTCCGAAAGCCAAAGGTTCTCCAGGAGAACCGTGGCCACTGGGGCGGGCTCCTCTGAAGAATTTCTATGGGAAAGAGTATTGGCAGGGACCTGAAGGCAGCCAGCCTGCCACGAGAACCAAATAGGGTAGGACTGGATAGTAGCAGCCCAGCGTGCTTGACGTGGGGTGAGCTGCTGAGGTTCCTGGTAATATTTGAGGTTTTTATGATCTGTAAAAACAATGGTTGGTTCGACCAGCAAAAGTAGATACGGGCAAAAGGCTTTGAGTGCCCATATGACTGCCAACATCTCCAAGTCATAGACCTGGTAGCACTGTTCCACACCAACCAATGACTGCAAAAGATAGGAACAGGGGTGCCACTCATTGTCCAAGCCCTTTTGGGCGAGCATGGCACCTGTTCCAAGTTTTGAAGTGTCAGTGAAAAGTGCAAAAGGCTTGGAGAAGTTGGGGATTGTGAGGACCGGAGACAAACATAACAAAGTTTTTAGTCTTTCAAAAGTGGCCACTCGCTCAGGGGTCCATTGATACGACATGCCTTTCTTGGTAAGGTCATGGAGCAGGCGTGCAATGCTTGAGAAAGAAGGGATGAACTTCCAGTAGAAATTGCAGAATCTGAGGAATCTATGAAGACCTGTAAGATTTTCAGGGGCCTCCCACATACTAATGGCATCAGTCTTCGTCAGCAAAGTCTCCATACACCCTTTTCTGATTATCATTCTGAGGAACTCCACTTCTTCAACTTCGAAGCAGCACTTGCTGATCTTGAGGCGAAGTTCTTCCTTTTCACAGATTTTCAGGAACTCTGTTACACGTTTCCGGAGTTCTTCAATAGTCTTTGCATGGACAATGTCGTTGTCCATGTACCCTACTTGCTTTCCTCGTTGAGATTCGAAAGTTTTGTCCATATACCTTTGAAAAGAGGGAGGTGAGTTACACTGGCCAAAGAACATTACTGTGGGTTCAAACAGCCCTCTGGGGGTTATGAA
The DNA here is from genome assembly GCA_024663395.1 of Pisolithus tinctorius. Lineage (NCBI taxonomy): Eukaryota > Fungi > Basidiomycota > Agaricomycetes > Boletales > Pisolithaceae > Pisolithus > Pisolithus tinctorius. Next base: position 91,809 of record JANFAH010000092.1, read on the forward strand.
TGCCCCCTTCCACTCATCTCCTTCTTTTACTTGAAGGTTAGTAAACCCCCATCGAATATCAAATTTAGCATAATATTTTGATTTGACCAACTCATCGAACAGCACCTGCGCATTCGGTAGTGGATGCACATCTTGGATGGTAAAGGAATTGAGGTAGCAATAGTCTTGGATTAGTTGCTTCTTTCCATCCTTCTTGGCGACAAAGAACACTGGTGCCACTTGAGGTGAGGTGGACAGTCGAATCTTTTTGCATTTTAAATTTTCATCAAGGAATTCATCTAGGATTTTTAGTTTGTCAGGAGACATCAGATATACTGTTGCTTTCTTGGGTTTAAAATCATCCTTCAGGCATATTTCGTGATCAAGCCCGGGACAATGTTTTGGCAGCAGGATATCATCTTCTGTGAAGACCTTGGCGAATTCCTTATATCACTCTGGAAGATGGACCTCTTCCTTGGTCGAAGCTTGTGTGGCTTCTAGTTCTGTGGATAAAGTAGTTTTATTAATAAACACTTCCAACTTCTTGGAAGGTTGCTCCTCGACGGAGACTTCCTTAACATTAGCTTTTTCTGGATACATGAAACTATCATCCCAGCATGTGATCTTACCGGTTTCCCAGTTCATGTGGGGTTTGAACTCTTTTAGGAATGGCATTCCCAAAAGTACATGTTCCTTTCCAACAAGTGGCCCTACACAGCATTTGACCCGAATGACATGTTCCTTGATTTCCATCTTCAGGGTGCACTTGTGCATCACCCACTCTTCATCTTTCCCAGTAAATGAGGTAGTTTTGAACTTGCTTGATACATGGTATGTTGGTATCTTCAACTTGTTTACCATTCGTTTGGAAATTAAGGAAACCTCTGCGCCTGAGTCAATACAGGCCCATATTCCTGCCTTGAAGTTGGGTAGGATAATGAGTCCAAGAGGAGAACAGATTTGCATATTGGATTCATCATCTATAGAAGTACATTTAGCTGACAACACAGAAACTGGACTGACTGATGCAGGAATTGGTTCAGCAGTCCTCTTTAAAAACCCAACAACTTCTTTTCTTTGTCGTTTGCTTCCCTATTGCCTACATAGGCAATTTTGCTTCCATCCTTGGAAACCACAATGTGAACTCCAGTGAGTTGTTTGGCTTTGCAGTCACTCTTGTAGTGACCCTTCTTGTTACAATTAAAACATGTGATGTCAGTGGCAGACCTCTGGATGTTCTTCTTTCGCTTATCAACATCCATAGCATCAGGGTCTTGGTTATTACTTCAGAAATGAACATACTTCCTTTCATACTGAGACTCCTTCCCTTCTAGGATATGTTTGGTGGTGATAGCAGTTTGTGCTTCTCCCACAACCTTGATCCATTCCAAAATGGTAATAGGGGCACAGCCGCTGTTGAGGATCCAGTCTTGGTATTCCTTCGAGAGACCTTTTCCAAAGAAGATTCCTGCTTCATGGGACTCATCCTTCAACTGTGCCTTGTTGACAAGGCCTGTAAATTCCACGATGTAGGCTTCAAGTTCGCATTTTCCTTGTTCGATACTCGAGAGACAAAGGATGGCAAGGGTGGTTTGATCGCTGGACTCGAACGTAGCTTTGAGACGTTTGACAAACATCTGGAAGGTATCCATGTAGTAAATGGAGCTGTCATTAAGCTTGTTCTCATTTTGATAATTTTCAGTGAAAGAGACTGCGGCCCCCTTTGTCATATATGTGAGAGCAAACAAGATCTTGAGAGCTTCGGTGTTGTAAATGTGTTTGTTAATGTTGAGATAACCTTCAACTTGGGTAAGCCACATCTGAAGACTATTGTGGCTTCCATCATATTCTCCTGGGCACCCAACATTAAACTCACAACCCCTGTTAGGAGGGCAAGGGTGGTAATCGTCATCATCATCATACTTGGATTTCCCCTTACTGCCACCACCAGTGGATGGCTCTGGGAGTATGTCCTTTCTGAAATTCTGAGTGTACCATCTTTTCAACATTTCTTTGGTGGGCACACTAGAGGGAAATGGGTCAACATTCTTGCAGATGAGGCGATATGCCTCTTCTGCCATAAACAACTGTTGATCTTCAACTTTCTGCCTCAACTCCTCCTTGGTATACATTTTGGGAGGCATTTCCAGGGCAGACTCTCTGTGACCTTGGGTCATGGACATTATGGGTGTTTGTGCTTCTTCCTGTTCTTCTTTGAGGACTGATCCAAGGGAAGAACTAGACTTCCGATCTTCTTCTTCTTCTGAACTTAAAGTGACTTCTTCTTCACGATAATGTGACAAAAAGGAAATACAAGGGTTTGTGGCGGAGTAAGACGGTCTGAGTTGCCCACGAGGGATAGGGGGCAAAGGCGGGTTCCTTCCTAGACCTAAAGAAATGGGGCAAGGGGGAACCGGAGGCTTACTCTTAGAGGGTGAAGACACTTTTACAGATAGTGACAATGGAGACTGAGGGAGGAATTATATCCTGAAGGAAACCTGTCAGTGTGATTTGGGTTTGGTGACCGAGTTACTTTTCATGAAGGGAGTAACAAGGTCAAGCTCAAGGGAGGCGATCTATTAAAGCCCAAGGGCTGCCTGTAGAGCAATGAGTTGATTTGAAGGAAGGGTTTGTTGAAGTTCAGAAAACCCTAGGACGAGCAGTCACAAGTCCTGGAAAGCTGCAAGAGTTTTTCAATTTTGTTATGCCCAACCCAAGTGACTTTGTCAAATGGACTAGTCACGAGTGGTGCAAGGGGGAGTCTACAGGCCAAACTTGTCGTAACCCCTATGGCTCAACTTGTTATTGACAAGTACTGGCAAGGGTTACCTCTACTGGCGAGCTCTTCTGAGATCACGACAGAGAGGGAACAGAGTATGAGTCAAAGATAACAGCTGAGTTGCAAGCTATCGAAAAACTGAGGATACAAGGTATGGTACACACATATTTATACATAACTGATAGGGTACCATACCAGTTGCACTGTCAAGGCAGTAAGTATCCGCAGCAATAAACAATCGAACAGAAAAGGAAACACACAGTGTCAGACAGAGCGGGGGAAGGATGAAGCGAGGGCTATACCAGCTGTGCAATCAATGCACAGTGAGGAGCCAGACACCAGAACTAGGAAGTAAACATACGAGCAATATAAACAAGTCAAAGGAACATGGAAGGGAGATCAGGACATAAATGAAATACCGCCCATCAGCTGTGGGTGCAGCTACAAGTCAGAGTGATGAGGGCATATGCAGCATCAGTAGGTATTGGAAATACCTCCACTGCCGGTGATCCAAAGGCTCTGGGTGCCAACAGACTGAGGACTACCATGGCAAGGACAAATGACGTGACAACAACACACATGACCCACATGACCTTGCAGTTTGGGTGAAAAAGGAAAAAGCCCCTATACAGGCGTAACACACAGATGATATGAAGGAAGGAATGCTCAGCATGAATGTTGCTCAAGTTTTGTGTCTTTTCTCTTTTGTTCATACCAATGGCCAGACATTCCCATACACACTGATCCATTGGTTTGATTGAATTGCTGATGAACCCAATGAATTGACAGGCATGTGGATGGTTGCACCATCTTTTGTGGAGGACAGCTCACACCTTGCAGTAATACATATTGACAGTATCATTTGTAGCACACATCTCCTACCAATTTCTGGGGACAAGTATGTCCCACCATATGTCAACTGTCACAATTCGTTGGACATATTCTGCAGATTCTATGTCAATCATTTTGCAGACCACCACATGTTCAAGCTGGTGTCATAATTCTTTTGTAAATTGCACTACTTGATTTACTTTAGAATTTATTGAGCTTATGGAACTCTATGCCAAAACAGCTGTAAGACCACTAAGATCCATAAGACATGTGAGATAACAAAATAGTTGGCTCTTTTGTCTTAATGTTCTCAACAAACACAGCATGCTTAGCCCAGCACCACAAGCAGTCACAAGTACATTAAGCTGACATAAGTGTGTTTTAAGTATGAATAAGACTTTTGTTAATTTCCTGATGTGGGGCTGAGCACTGAGGTCTAAGACATGACATACAGGCCCTTCGCCGTCACTTGCAACGTTGAAGAGCGTGGGAACTGTAAATGATGGGGCACTTCACAGTGGTGAATGCTAGTGGCGCATGAGAGAGTGAGTGAGATCCTGGCACTGCATAATACTGTCACAATGCATTTCATGGATTCCGAGTGCATCGCGGTAGGCTGCGTGAGTGGTGGGTGTCTGAAAATTGTGTCCAGCCCTAGACTAGCCACCCTTGAGTAGACCAACAAGGTCTTGACCAGACTCCGAAGATAATTGTTTCTTCTTGACTGTTGTAGCCATGCATCCACCGACTCTCCCTAACGCTCTAGTCACAGTTAGTCCCACTTACTGCCATTTCAGTGTAACTGACAAGCGGTTTTTCCTGGTCCACATTCTCATACAGTCAGTGGAGTCTCACTGGCGGGTGGGCCGGAGCCAGTGATATCGTTGTAGGGAATGTAATTTCCCTACTGGGGGAATTGTTTTATTTTGATGATTTTGCTTTGTTTTGTTCTAGCTATCCCTCTGCTACTTGTTCTTAGAATTTCGCTTTTTGGTCGCTTAGTCAGCACTACCTAGTGACTGGCATAGTTAGTTTTTTTTTAAAATAATAGACGAGTTACCCTAAGACGAGAGACGAGCTCGAGCAGGTCGTTCCCTGCACCAAGACAGCCTTAGAAGCCTTCAGACGACTATCAGGATCCTTGCCCAGGCTATAGAAGCCCCTTTTGGCTTACTCTCTCCCCTCAGATTTCACCCTACCCCTCACTCACCCATTTTTTTCTCTTTTCCTACAACTGGAGCCCACCGCGAGGGGCTTCTGTCTTAGCCTGGCACCCATCCAAACCTTCCCAGATTCAGTTTTGCAGTCTCCAGCTTCGTTTTCGCAATTTCCAGGCTCGTTTTAACAGATTTTTGCCTTTCGGCCTCATTTTTGCAGTCTCGCTCGCATTTTCGTGTTTTCCCACTCGCGTGCACTCACATATCAAGTACTCGCACTCATATTACCCACAAACTTCATGCTCGGCCTCAAAATTCCGTGCCGAGGCTCGCCCGAAGCACCGAGCTTCTCTGGGCACCCCGAGGACTTACAATCCTATTTCGATGACATAATCGACTTCTGTGATGGATTCGGGCTCTCAGGCGGACCCGAGCGAATCAGGTTGGCTCTCAAGTATGCGCCTTTTGAGTCGGCGGACCTCTGGTCCCACTTCGTCAGTAGTAGTCAAGGAGATTGGGCTCGTTTTACCTCAGAAATCACTCAGCAGTATCCGGAATTACAGGAGGTCACTCGAAACAAGTTCTACAAACTTCGCAAGGTGCTCACAAACTCAGACACCATCTCGACATCATCCCTGGGCGAATATTATCGCATTTTTCATCGCTTTTCGTTGTCTCTCGAGAAGGAACATGGGCCGCAACCCCACCTAACATCCGTCTTCTTTTATGGATTCCCGCCCGAGTTCAGACAAGAGCTTCTTGAGTTTCATGACCCACCAGCTCAAACCTTTACTCTACCTAGTCTTATAGCTGCAGCAGGACGGGTTCTCGCACTCGGCAATGGCCTCTGGAAGAGCCGCAAGGTCAACGGTTCGCGCGCGCAGCCACCACATGCCTCAGACAATCGTTCCCCCTGTCGTTCATATTCGTTCTGCTTCTTCTGCGGACTTTCGGGCCATATTCGGGCAGGTTGCCATTCGTTCAAATCGTATTTAGCTTCGGGAAAGTGTCTACTTGTAAACGGCCGCGTTGTTCTACCTACAGGACTGGAAATACCGCGTGAAGTTGCCGGACGGACCCTTCGAGACCGTCTCGACAACTGGGCGTCACTGACGAACCAGCCTGGCAGTTGTCTGCATGGGGTTCGTACGGGCTCATTGCCCATTCGTTCACTTTCACCCACAGCCGCACCCTCTCGAAGCATGTTCGACACACCATCGCGCATACCCGCTCAGACGAGCATCATGCATACTCAGTCCCTACCTACTATCCAGCTCGAGCCAGTAGTACCCGACCCACGAGCTGCTCAGTCTCGTCGCTCATCGGCCGAGCGCTCTCATAGCTCACCGCACGCGTGGCCGTGTGGCCGAAGCCGATCGCCCTCGCGTCGTCGTTCACACTCGCGCTCGCAGACTCGAACGGGTTCGTACACACGTTCGAAAGATGATTTCATACCAGTCCAGTCATATTCCCGCAGCTCGATGCGTTATCACCCTCGAAGGCGCTCGTATTCATGTTCGACCAGTAGCTCACTCCTTTCTTCCTCGTCCTCGTCCTCGCGCTCGCGCTCTCGCTCACACTCGAGGAGGGTGCATTCATTCATCCGTTCCAAGCCGAAGCGGTCGCGCAGCCGCAGTCGCACGCCCCGGCGCTCTCGAAGAGCGCGTTAACGCTGCATGTCGCACGAATTCCATTATGTTGTTTTTTTACTTCTTTTGCTTATGGATCTTACAGTATCTAGTATGGATCTACCTACGTCGTTATGCGAAGTTTTTGGTACATTATACATGTTTAGTTTTTCTTTTCTTTTGTTCTGTGTTTTACTCCCCAGGCTCGAGTTCCCCGCAGAACGCCGTTTAGCAACGCACCTAGCACCTTCCCGCGTTCTACACGATGCCTCCCATCCGCAGATACAGTTTCGGCAAGGTACGCTGTCGACGAGGCCACCGTCGACACCGCTCGTCGTTCGTCAAGGTGAATACTACCTGCCTCATACCGAGCACGTATCCAGCATGTATCTCGCTCGTTTTTGCGCCGCGCCTCTCGCTTTTTGGCAGACTCGTACTACTCGATGTCAGCTCTCTGTCGGTACCAAGTTCGTTTGCATGCGCCCAGCCGTTCAGGAGATATTCGTGTTTTTGTGGATAGGTCCATTCACGGGGTCCTGTACTCGTATCTCGCTCGTTTCCGCGTCGCGCCTCTCGCTTTTTGGGAGGATTGTAGTCCACGACGAATGCTCCATGTTGATATCAGGATTGTTCTGATAGGCGCAGTGGCTCTGGAGATATTTGCATTTTTGTACGAAGGGCCATCCTCGAGGTCTTGTCGCAGTAGCTCGCGCAGTTCTGCGCCGTTCCTCTCTCTTTTCGGGTCGTTCATCCCTCTCGCTGAGCCCTTCCTGGGGACACATGCTTTGTAAAATTCCGCGCAACCGTTGTTGAGATATGGGCGTTTTTGTATCCAGAGGGTTTCGAGACGGTTTCGCGTATAACTCGGGATCAACTGATCCAATCGGCTTATTTCCTCGTTCTCCCTGTTCGTCTACGGGTCCTTTACCGTCTCCCGGAGTTTCGTGTTGATCGTCCCAGCCGTTGTTGTGCAAGTCGACTCCTTCTCCCTACCCTCGAAGTCCTCTCATCGTATCTCGCGCACTCGAGCACTGTCCCTCTCGCTTTTCTGGCACTCCGTTCCCCTCGCATAGCCCTCTCTGGGGACACCACTTTTGTCAAATTCCGTGCAGCTATCGTCGAGATATGCCCGTTTTTGTGGTTAGAGACACTTTTGGACGATTCTTTGAATATCTCACCCGTTTCTTGACCGGATCTCTCGCTTTTCTGGATTCTGGTGCTACTGTTCGACAGCATCCGAATGGTACCTTTTCTGTCGTCGTCGCTGCAGAACTCATGGCTACATTTGGTTTTTTGGTGGATGAGGGTACCTTTGGGCGGATTTGTGGATATCTCAGGATCGGGCACATGGATTCTCTCCGCTCGTTTTGCAGGGTACTCGCTGCATTCTCCTCTGTCATCATATCTCGTATCGCGGCATTCCGAGCACCCGTTTTTCGTCAACGAGTCGTTGTCTCGCCTCCTCCCTCATGACCACAGATTATTGTGTAGTCAAGCTGCCTTTGGGTTGACTGGGGACAGTCAAGATCTCGAGTACCCCTGGGATGTAGGGAATGTAATTTCCCTACTGGGGGAATTGTTTTATTTTGATGATTTTGCTTTGTTTTGTTCTAGCTATCCCTCTGCTACTTGTTCTTAGAATTTCGCTTTTTGGTCGCTTAGTCAGCACTACCTAGTGACTGGCATAGTTAGTTTTTTTTTAAAATAATAGACGAGTTACCCTAAGACGAGAGACGAGCTCGAGCAGGTCGTTCCCTGCACCAAGACAGCCTTAGAAGCCTTCAGACGACTATCAGGATCCTTGCCCAGGCTATAGAAGCCCCTTTTGGCTTACTCTCTCCCCTCAGATTTCACCCTACCCCTCACTCACCCATTTTTTTCTCTTTTCCTACATCGTTCGATGCCTCAAACCCTTCCAAATGAGCTGCTAATGCGAATTTTCCGCATCAGTATGTTATCTACACATGATCCATACACCTTGCTTGTCGCCAGGAAAGTTCACACATGGTCAGTTTCTTTTTTCTTGCATCGTCTTCTACGAAGATTCACAGTTCGCTCACAGTGTTGAGCAGGACGGAACGCTTTCCCTATGAGAAGGTCGTCTTGGCAGAAGAAGCACAGGCATCGTACTTCCTTTCGTCTCTCCAGTCTCAGCCAGAATTTGCAGCAAGATCTGTCCGATTCTTGCGGATCAAGCCTGCTGTTCAACTTCGTACTGCCATTGAGATCCTTCAGCTGTGCTGTGGACTGGTAGATCTCATTCTGCAAATTGTACCATGCGTTCCTGGACGTTCATACTGTCTTATCGACACACTCAATACTCTCCCCCTGAAATCCCTCTCCCTTTCACTTTCTTTAGTTTTTGACAACTCCCCATCATTCTCTCTCCACTCGGTCGCATTCTTCCGTCAACTCACGCACTTGGAAATCAAAGAGGGGTGGGTACTCTGGGGATCCACCATCGGGTTGGAGCAACTCAACCACCTTACTCACCTGGCTGTGCGCCTCAGCACCCAGTGGACCCAGGCTTCTCTTATCAAGCAGATCCTTACCAACTGTTCTAGGTTGAAACTTCTCGTCCTGTGGAGTACAGAAGCTTCAGATGAGGTAAAAGCTTATATGAGGTACTGGGAAATTTCCGATAAACGCATCATCCTGGCTGATTGGTCATGGAGCTGGGGTGGCTTAGAGCCGGAGCAAGACAAGTTTTTTTAGTGGTCTTGCCGTAGCAGAGTCAATCATTTCCATACCATGTCCATTAAATAATGTGCCCTGGATGACCGGAGAGGGAACAATACTGTATATAATGCATTTGTGGCCATCATCAAGACAGATGGAAACAGATCTAGTAGACATAAGAAACGTGTGGAGCCAACAATTAGTTACCAAATGGCAGGTGACATGAACGCAAACATCTTCGTCTTTGACGACAGGGTGTGTATGTGCTCTATCAAGGAGTACCCTGGTGAAGAAGAAGCAGAGACGACTTTTGTGGAAAAGTCTTCGATGCCGACAGGCATGGGTGGGTGCGTGGAGGAAGCTGGAAAGGTGGATGACAAAGAGTAAGACTGGGACACCTCAAGGGGTGGAATACGAAGGTGGCAGAATGTACACAGACTGCGGGGGGGATAGATGGCAGTGCGAGCGAGGGAGCAACAGGGCAAAGCCTGTATTCTGCGGGGTGAAAGGGTTCATGGACAGAGGGAGAGTCGACTTTTTTGTTAACGGTAGGATGTAAGTGAGAATCACGGTTGTCGACATTGGGGCGAATCGTCAGGGTACTAATGAGGTGGAAAAGGTGATCGACAAGGGCAAGATGTCAACTTGGACACGGCATCTGGTGCTTCTGACTCATCCTTCGATTCCTAATGTTCATTACTTGCAAAAGGACTACAGTAACGGCCGTAGTCAGGGCCCCAATCGCACGACTACAACGCCACCTGGCCATGGGTGGGGCTCATGCTGAGCTCGAATCATCTGAGTCTGAGGTTAAATCCGAATCTGAGTCGTCTGATGAAGCAGAATTGGACATCATGGAAATAGTCGAAAACGAGCACGTTTGCTTTCGGAGAGTTTTCCATCAGAAACATGCCCACTTCACGCTTGAACCCAACCACAGTCTCAATCAAATCATCCATCCGGTATTTGAGGAGGGGTGAGGGTTCCGAGCGCAATAATCTCGTGTGCGACACCTTGATTGACAGGATGAACAATGAAAGTTGTCGAAGAATGACAAACGGTCTGTCTGGCATGACATCAACGACTCGAATCAAACAGAAAAGAGAATTGCGATTTACCTTGTCATTACACTTAAATGTACTCCGCGACTGGCTTATCATCTAGGTCAAGACAGTGGAACTCACCAAGGAGGGGTGAGTACACTCAACGATCACAACCGCAATGACAGAACATGGACAGGCATGTGGGATTAACGATCAAGCATATACGCGATACAGACAATCGACAGAGAGAGAGAAAGGGGGGAAAGAAGAGATGACCCCATGAACACTGACAGCACCAGTATATATACCCCCAGAGTCCAAACAATGCAACACATCCGCATGGCTGGACGAAAGCACAATAGGAGGTGTGATAGTGTGACATGTTAGCAAGAGCGACGTCGATAGCGTGAGTGGCGTGTTAGTGGTAAGCGTACGCTTACAGACAGGTTCTCCTACCTGAGGAAGTTTTGTGTTGATAATGGCCACCAGGGCGATGAAAATGGGTGTGAAGGGTAAGCTGGATATCTGTCCTTTCATGACGCAGCACGTGAACAGGCCACGTCCTCGTATGAGCCTTTCCGATAATAACTCAGTAACAACCTACTTGTGTAGTGTTGGCAGCGTTGACTCAGCTAACAATACCGATGATTGATTTGCTCAGCGCACCCGGGAACAACCAAGATTGGTACTCTTGACTTGACGTGTCCGTTGCAGCAGCAGCCTGCATGGCATGGAGTTGAGCAGCTAGGGGGAACGTTAGATCGGGTTGCAACCGTATCCGCATCGCTGTAGTACAGGCAAAAGTGGCGAAGAGCACTCCAAGTGCGTTCACATAACCGTTGCCACTCCATAGTAAGCGTGCTGACAAAGACGACAAATCCTTGTCCGTTCGCAGGCACCATACTTCCAGTTTGACGTCCATGACCAGCACCATTCACGAAGAGAGTATGTGGCTCTTGCAGTTGCAATGACATGATTTTAACCCTTGAGCAGCCGAAGAAGAACAAGGTATATCTCACTACCATGAGCGCTCTCAACTACGAAGAAGCTGTCCACAATCTTGAAGATTCAGTTCGAGGAAGGAGAAGAGGTGAGTACTGGTCTTAATTACTGCAAAAACCATCATCATAACTGCGATGTCTGGAGTTTCGAGAACGTTGAGACGTTGCAGAATGCCTTGTGTCTAGTCATGGAACAAATGCTGCACACTGCTCGAGCAAGAACCCTCATCTCCTGATTCTGATTCATCAGATGACTCTGATTTCGACTCGGAATCAGACACCACGTTCAATTCTACTGACTCATCCTCATCTGTGGTTCCCGATGGTGTGCCCGACGCTCACCCCATAGTTGGCCCAGCCCATACAACTACAAGGCCACCTGTTCATGGGAGTGACGGAGAATGTAGACGGGAACATGATCGTGTCTACGAGCGAGACAAATATTGCGAGAACTCGTGCTCGCCATCTTCCCCTTGTCGATCTCCTTCGTCCTGTAGATCTCCTTCTCCACCTTGCCGGTACAGTGATAGTCACATGACGAGAAGGGAAGACTCGCCACCCCACCGCTGCTACGATTCACCACTACATCGACCTCGAAAAGACAGGAACGTGGAAGGCCACATGCCGATGGGTACTATCAGCGCAGAATGTAAATCTATTAGCACCGAGTGAGTCTGAAGATCCTATGAGTGGTGATGGTGCCAACGATGCCCCTGCCATTTCCCATGAAAAACGTTGGCATTGCTGTTGAGGGTGCTACTGATGCTGCTTGAGGTGCCACTGATATCATCCTGACGGAACCCGGTCTCGCCACTATCATCCATACCATCCGTGGCTCCCGTATCATCCTCGAATGTATGCGTAGCTGCTCCACCTACGCTTGTGCCATTACTATCCGTATTGTCGTCTGCTCCACCTTTCTTGTATTCGCATTCCACTACGACTTCCCTCCTCTCATGGTGCTGATCATCGCCCTGCTCAACAATGGTACTGTCATGACGCCAGATTTGTGGGACTCGGAATATGTATGGGATTGTACATGGTCTTTACTTGACTCCTTCTACGTGGGTGTTTCCCCTTGGTTCTATGAGATCGCGTACTCATTGTGTCTAGCATTGCCCTCATTGCCATTGTTTTGAAGATGTCGTTCTTCCACGATAACTTTGGTGTTATGTGGCCCACAAGCAGCAGTGGCCCTCAGTCACACAAGATCACGTACCTCCAAGTTGCCATAATCTCGTAAGTATTGAGCTTCGTCACCGTCACACGTTCACATGAATTCTTTGTGGAACATCCGTCCTACGGTCTTATGGGTGCATTCCGCATCATACAACTTATTTCATGGATCATCGCTGCTCATGCCAATTGGGGTTTTACGAACATCCACTTATTGGCTTCTGATGGCCAGATTGGCATTGCTTGGGTCTGAGTGGGTTTCCACATTGAATATTTGGCACACACTTGAGTTTATTTGTCATCGTAGAACATCATCTGGTTTATCCCCCTTGATTGGATCAAGTTCGCAATGAAGGCTACAATCATAAGGAGATCTGCAAGCACCACTGTGATTAGTGAGGAAGGGATGGTTCGTGGAAGGAGCAGGATAATGGCTGCTATTTGAGGGATGAAGGCTGGAGTATTGCCGTGCAGGGTACGTTTCAACTGAGAGATAAATCAGATGGAGAGGGAGAAGTAGCAGCATGCTGAGTGGGCTTGGAGCTATCATATAGAGGGTTTTCACAGGGATTGGCCCTTATATCCTGCTGTCGACAAAAAAGCTGACTCCTCCATTCGTCAACCTGTTCATGCCACAGAACTCAAGCTTTACCCCATCACCGCCTGCTATTTATCCACCCCCGTGGTCTGTGTATGTCCCGCTACCTTTGTGGCACTTTACCCCTCCTGATACCCCAGAAGCATCCCTGTCTTGCTCCATGTCGTCCACCTCCCTGGCTCCCTCCACACCCCTACCTATACCCACTGGCATTGAAGGCCTATCAGTCAAAATCATGTCTGCATTGTCTTTGCTGGGATACTCCTCGATGGAGCATGTACCCATCCTGTCGTCGAAGACAAAGGCGTTCGCATTTGCTTCACCTGCCATTTGGTAAACTTGGCCTAAATGATATTAGGTACCCACCATGACACTGCAATTGTAACCTATTGATGCGTGTTTCTCCAATGCCCCCTGCATTTTTTTTCAGGTACCATGCACATACAAGGATATCGATGGTGAAGCACTCACTGCTTGCATCCTAAACAAACTCCGTGATCAACTCCAGGTCGCAGCTGTCAAGGTTCCCGGATTCGGTGATAACCGCAAGTTCATCCTTGGCAACCTTACCATCCTCACTGGCGGTACGATCTTCACCGACGAGCTCGATGTCAAGCTTGAGAAGTCAAGCCCTGACCTCCTCGATTCATCCGGCTCCATCATCATCACCAAGGAGGACACCGTCATCTTTAACGGCGAGGGTTCCAAGGAAGCCATTCAAGCACACTGCGAACAGATCCACACTCTTCTTGCAGACCCCTCGACGAGCGAATATGACAAGACCAAACTCCAAGAGCGTTTTGCCAAGTTGAGTGAAGGTGCTGCTGTCATCAAGGCCAGTGATGGCACCGACGTAGATGTTGGCGAAAAGAAGGATATGTACAACTACCCTTTGAACGCTGAACGTGCAGCCGTCGAGGAAGGTATTCTTCCTGGTAGCGGTGCAGCATCCCTTAAGGCATCCCTTGCCCTCGCCACCAACACTTCTGGATCATCCAGCTCGCCGACATGCCCCCATGCCAAAGTTGTCCCTTATGACGCTGCAACTGCAACATACTGATGCGTGTTTCTCTGATGCCCCCGTATTTTTTCCTTAGGTACCATACGCATTTCTATTACCCTGTGCATCCAAGGATGCCGATGGTGAAGCACTTGCTGCTTACGCTCTCAGTAAACTTCGTGGTCAACTGCAGGTCGTAGTTGCCAAGGTCCCGGATTTGATGATAACGGAAATCCATCCTTGACAGCCTTGCCATCCTCACCGGTGGTACCGTCTTCACCAACGAGCTCGATGTCAAGCTTGAGAAGGCAAGCCCTGACCTCCTTGGTTCATCCGACTCCATCTCCATCACCAGGAGGGCACCATTTTCCTTAACGGTGAGGTTTCCAAGGATATCATTCAGGCACGCTGCGAACAGATCCGCACTCTTCTTGCAGACCCCTCGACGAGCAAATATGACAAGACCAAACCCTAAGAGCGTTTTGCCAAGTTGAGCGGCGATGTTGCCAACATCAAGGTCGGCGGTAGTCAGAAAATAGAGATTGGCTAAGAGAAGGATAGGTATGACTACGCTTTGAACGTTACACGTGCAGCTGCTGAGGAAGGCATTCTCCTTGACGGTGGTGTGGCCCTCCTTAAGGCATCCCTTGCCCTCGCCTCCAACACTCTGGATCATCCAGCTCGCCAACGCCCCCTCGATGCCAAGGTTGTTCTTAGTCATCTTATCAAGGAACTTCTGTTCGACGATGTGTTGTAATCAATCGACATGCAATGAATTCATCTTCAGGCTTCTTCCGTTTTTCTCATGTAGACGGTTCAATAATTTTCGTGCACTATGTCATATATTGTATGGAATGGACTCTGAGAATTCGCATGGTACACAAAAACACGCGCAGGGTGAGAGAAATGTGTGTGGGACCTAAGAAATGCAGAGGGCATCGGCAAAACACGCGTTAATATGTTACAGTTGCAGCATCATAGTGGACGTAAGGCAAAATGAAGGGAAGGCGAACAAACCAAAACCAAGTATATGGAAGAGCGTGGGACGCATGTCAGAAGGCGATTTACTCTTTCTTCTCCTCAGAGCCTTGCGTTGACTCCTTGGAAGACGCATTCTCTGTGCTACGCTTCTCGTACACCTTCTGGAAAAGGCCTAGCAAAGCTTGTTGAATCTCACTGATCTTCTCCTTGATTTGCTCGGCAGTGACAGAAGCATTGCTGGTGAGGCCTTTTGAGGCCAATTTACGAAGTTCGCCAGCGAGTTTTGACACCTTCCTCTCGGCAGCATCGAGTTGGTCCTTGAACTCGTTCATTGCTATAACAAATGTGAATTAGTGCAAGAGAGCGAAGCACCATTCGACAAATACATACCCTTCTCTGTGTCCACACAGATTGATTCACCCTTGTTTGCTTCCTCGATGAGTCCCTGGTGTGCCTTATCGGTATCGGCATACTTCTCGGCATCGGAGATCATGCGCTTGATGTCCTTGTCACTCAAACCCGACGAGGACGCGATCATCATAGACTGGTCCTCGTTAGTTGCCTTGCCCTGGGCGGTGACGTAGACAATATCATCTACAAGAGGTGAGGAAATTATCTGAACACCTACATGAGGGACATACCAGCATCGATGTCGAGAGTGTTCTCAATCTGAGAGATGCCCTTCAGAGCCGGAGGAATGCCAACAAGATTGAAGTTGCCAAGGAGTTTGTTGTCCTCGACAAGTTCACGTTCACCCTGGAATATCTTGACCTCAATAGCAGTCTGGCCGTCGGCAGCGGTGGAGAAAACTTGCAACCCTTCGTTGGGATAGTCATATTGCGGTTGATGAGTTTCGTCACGATATCACCGAGATTCGTCTCAATGCCTAGGGAGAATAGGGTGGGCAACGTTGAGAAGTAGAATGTCAGTGACATTTCTGGCGAGAACACCACCCTGGATAGCAGCACCAATGGCAACAGCTTCATCGGGATTGACACCTTTACCTGGGTCGCGACCAAAGATCGACTTCAGTCTCGCCAACCTTGAGCATACAGGTCATACCACCAACGAGGATGACCTCATTCACCTCACTAGGCTTGACTCTGGCATCCGACAATGCCTTCCTGCAGGGATTGACAATGGTATGTTGGATGAGAGGGCTGGTGAGAGTCTCAAACTGAGTGCAGTTGAGCTTCAAGTTAATATGCTTGGGACCGGTTGCGTCTGCGGTGGTGAAAGGTAGCCTCACGGATGCGGTGACTGGCCATGCAGTCTTGACTGAGGTCAATGCTCGACTGTTTCTTGAATTCGTTTAAAATTAAGGATGTGAGTAACAAAAGTGATGTCGAAATCCTCGCCACCAATGCAGGTGTCTCCATTGGTAAACTTGACCTCGAAGACTCCTTTATGCATCTCCAGAATGGAGATATCAAAAGTACCACTGCTGAGATCGTACACAGCGATCACTGACGACTCGGCATGCACAAGTTCATGCCAGTTTGTTGCAACTAACACGGTAACTACCGTTGGGCCCTGTTGCACCACTCACGATGGCACGTCAACCACGAATTATTGCAATATTATTGCAATAAAAGTAGTATAGATGTTGCAATGGGTGCTGCAACGCATTGCAACAAAAGTAGCACTATACGAAATAAAGCCTTAAAACGGAAAGTGACTCTCACGACTCGGACCTGCCAAATCTAACACCTATGGCGCTATGGCACCGCGTGCGATACACAAGGTGCTGCAACACATTGCAACAAAAGTAGTATAGACATTGCAACGGGTCCACGCTACACAATGGATGTTGCAATGGGTGCTGCAACACATTGCAACGGGTGTTGCAACATGTGTAGTATAGATGGCAATAAGATTAGTATAATAATGCAACAGCAACACTACCCTATGGTGCTATGGCGCTGCACGCGATACACAGATACTCACGGTCACAGTCAATTCACGGTTACAAAGCAGTAAGATTGAAACTAAGATATTTCAGAGTATAGAAGAGGGAGATACACTATAAGCATCGGCAACATCCAAGAAACGCTGTGTGTCCTTCCACATATCAGCAAATGACCTTGTGAGCTGATGCCGAAGTTCTGCCTGACGCTCGGCATATGCACGACACCCATCGGAGAGAGCTTTGTCACCTGTTGCAATGGCACTAGCATGGCCCATCCACCAATTTGCGTGCCACTCAAGAAACTGTAATGTACGTTGCTTTTCTTCAAATAGTAGCCTAACCTCCTCTTCCCAGCGGTGTGCGCGTGCGCGTGCTTTGCACCACTCCACACGGATGGCTAATATGGAGTTAAGATTAGCACTAAAGCGAGGTTGATGAGGCTACTAGAAGATGCTTACCCTCCTGAAAGCCGTCATCTGATTCCTTCTCTGTGGCGTGATCACTGTACCCGTATAACCGCCAAATCCAAGAAACACGGCGCCGTCCCTCTCCAGGCCGGAGGTCGTAAGCATCTGTGAGTGCACTAATATCCTCGTCCGCAAGTGGGCGAAGCTTGTCCCTCCACCCAACTTGTCCAACCAGGGGGGCGAGAATGGTTAATGCTCGATACGCTACACGGTACCTTGTAGCAGCAGTATTTATCTTGGTATCTAGGGCTTTGAGACAATTTCGTGCGCGGGTGTTGGCTCCTTGACCACGTAAAAAACGATCCTTGAATTTGAGCATGTATGCACGAGATCGAAGACCCTGGCGCAGATCATTCAATGCATCGTGCGCTTGACCCTCCCTGAGTCGAAGTTCAATCATTGCCAATTTCGGTGGACATGCGACTTTGCCGCTAACTTGCGATGGGAGGAACAACGGGATGTCCTCCGGGGAATGAGGTCGACTGGCAAACTCTGGCCACTCGTCCCGGAGGGCACTTACACCAGGCATAAACAGGACTTGAAGTTTTTGCCATGCCTCGATTCGCCTCATCAGTGCGTTGCTTCGTTGTTGAACCCTGAGTTTGTGCATATCCGTGACACACGATGCCAGCTCGGTGGCATCACGCAGACGTCGTCTATGTTGCAGGAGTTAGATCAACAGATGTTCCACAGAGGGTGACTTACTGCTGATCCTCTAGGTCAATCCCAGCGCCAATGAGAACGCTCGGGGTTACATCTGGATGTAGTAGGAGCTCACTCCCTCCCGCAAGTGCATCGGCCTCATCCTTCGCCAATTGTAAGCGGATACTAGCTTGCGTGATACCTGTGAAGGTACAGTAATAGATGAATTGAAGGGAAACAAAAATTTGTTCGAGACTGTACATACCGTCGTTCTTGACTTCGAATGGATTAGGCTTGGTCGAGTCGGCTTCCCAGTCCTCTATCTGCTGCTTCCATAGAGCGAGTTGCTCAGGAAACTTGAGCTTGAGCGACCGTGTTAATTCTTCAAAGTCATGTTGATGATCATTGCGCTCGGGGACGGCCTCCTTTACCTTCCTAAGAAGAGAAGCGCCTACGACGAACGGGAGGTAAGTCAGTCCTCAGTGAATCAACGGAAATGGTAGCGAACCCAGTCCAATAAGCTTTTTCCAGTTCCAGTCACCAAAGTAGTCATCCAGTGTGTCTCGACGATGACCAGGGCCCATGGTCTTCGTGCTTGAAGCAGCGGGGTTAAGGTTTGCCCATCCACGCTCAGGTTCTTCGCCATCTGTCCGACCAACACCCTTGGTCCAATTGAAGGAGAAGGACCATTGGCATGAGGCGATGTGGGCAGGAAGGTGAAACTTGGGTACGAGAAACGTAACGGCCCGGTCGCGTAAGTTTGACTGTAAAGAAGGTGGCATCTGGTCCATCCACTGATATAACTTCTTGTGCCACTGGCAGGCAATGTCGTACGAAACTTTGAGGACAGTCGCATCTGAGTGGTGTAGTGCAGATGCAAATGCATAGTCCATATTCACATATCTGTATGTTTTACGCCCATGAAATGATATCACATTGGATGTAAATGATACACACCTTTCGCCGTATTGTAGGTCAACTATCCCATTTGGGAGCCTCATGCCATGCCTGGCGCAAACAACCATGCCAACGCCAGTTGCATCGCAACCCTTCTTTGACTTCGCATCTGCCATATTCACCGCATTGTGATTTGAGCACGTGCTTTTCTGGATTAAAATAAATGTTTGCAAGTGCATTCAGTGGACGACTGCATACCTCTTGGATATCATGCCGGTGGTCACTTAAGTATCTCTTGAACATGGTGTCCTCCACAAAATACGCCCAGCCCTGACTGAGGCTCGGATCGTTCTCATTATTCGAGACTGCACGACGTCTGAGGCGAAAGTTGGCATCAAGAGCGACAAAAAGTGCATCAACATCTCTACATAACAATTTAGTCGAATATCGGAGTTAAGATATAGCTAACCTTTCTGGTGACCCCATCATGTTCTTCCCGGGTTGAGGACACGCTGGACATAACACTGCACATTCGCCTTCTTTTGTATTTAAAACACCAGCAGGGTCGTGTCCTCGTCCTGAACGTTTGAGCATCTTGAGGTGGCGCCATTGACGGACCATTCTCAAAAACTGTTCGTAACGAGCCTGACACGACTGAGCACAAACTTTACAACATGAACTGCGAAGCACCTTAGGTGGATTTAATCCAGTATTATCTGAACGACGTGACAAGGCGCTGTAAAACTCGTAACAAGAAAGCTTGGATTCTAATGACAGGAGATGAAAGTCTTCCAGGACTCGGAACATTGCTGCAGTGCGGGGCTTATCGGAAGTTGCAGGGAGCCAGCGAATGCGCAGCAATTGTCGTGTATATGAATCTGCGGTCTCACACCCACAGAAGGTAAGGCTGACAATGTGAATCCCGTTCCTGTGCATAACAACAAACTCATCTTTCAGGACAGACCGGGGCCTGCAGCACCTTTTGCCAATAGGATGGCCCAACTGCACGATCAAGCCCAACTCCTTCAACGTTTTGCTTGTGAAGTATCTGCCATTCCACTCCTGTCAATAGTATAAGTACAATACTCTTCCGAGTGTATTACCACTTACCCTCACGCGGTGCAATGGGTGATCTCCGTGACGAGTCACTACACATTCTTGGCAGTACATGTCAACTCCAAGGCAATCGTCACAGCGGAAGCGAGCCGGTCGAAGCTTGCAGTCGGGACAGATACCGGAAACACCACATCTACCTTCCAGCCTGAGTAGCTCTGATAAGTAGTCTTCACGGTCTAATTTTGACCACGTGAGGAGCGGTAAGTCCTAATCAATACATCAGCCAAGTTGCGTCCGATCTCACAAAAAGTTCACTTACAGATTCTGTTGTCTGTCTGGGCTCCGTACCCAAAATTCCAAGGTCGACACCAGACGGCAGTCTGTCCGTACACTCAGGAATCTCTAGGCGATGGCACGCAACCCCAGGCTGCACAGCAGTAGGTTTGGGGACAGGGTTGGGAGTGGTGAATATGTGGGTAGTCAAATGGAGTGCGCCGTGCGTGTCCAACTGAATCTTGGTGTGGCGACGGGTAGATGCGGATTCCATCTCCTCAGCCTTTCATTTATGAATGGTAAAGCCAGGAATTTTTCGGAAACAAAGTGGGCCCGCAGGAGGTCGGGGCGGGGACGGCCCATCGCTGACATGCGATTCTTGCTGCATGAAAGTGACCTGTTGATAATGGTCAGTATGTAAGTACAGTGCAGGAGGGGCATAAACATACTGTCGACGAAAGCGAAAGCGTGTATGTTTCATCTCCTCGGCCTTTTGCTTGTGAAAAAAGATGAGGATCTACGAATTTTCGATACCGCTGAATCTCTCACCAAAATGATCAAATGAATAGCTGTATATATCGTTGGCGAATCCGAGTGCCACATTCCAAGAGCTTTTGGACGCTGGGGCAACGGCGATCAACAAAGCCGACCGAAACGACCGCAGATTATTCACTTCACATCGTATACGGTCCTTCATATATACGTTGATAGGTTGAAACCTGGGAGCCATGCATTTACAACACGCCAAATACAACTTATGTAATCAAAGAAGTGGGTAGATCTATTAACCCTTTAGGTAGTTCGAGCACTCCCCCTAGTCCGTTTCACTGCCACAGGCGAGGGAGAGCCGTCGACGCCCCTTTTGCGAGTTTTGGGCTGTAAATTTAAGGCCATAAGCAAGATGCTCATTACATAATGGAACGGAATGCTCACCGATGACACCTCCTTCTTGGTAACATCCCGGGTGACATTGGACGCCACCGGAACCTTAGTATCGGTTGGAGAATCGCTGTCGTCGGAGTCATCAATAAGAATCTGAAATGTCTTGAGAGGGGTAAGTCAGTCATCTCATGCTCATGCGAACATCATTGCACATACCATTATGGCTGGTTCCTCATGCATATATGAAATAGAGAAACCGTGGAGTCCCGTTTCATTCGGCAATATCAGCTTGATGCATTTATGCGGCATGATAAACAGTGACTCGATACCAGTAACAAAGGACGAGTAGGGAAGGGGGGTTGAAAGCAAGCCAAACGCGCGACCGCTGTAATAAATACCTGACCTATCGTAACATGCTTTTCATTTAGCCTCGGATTTAAAGTTGAAGGAACATACATGTCGATCTTCAGGGTTAATCTTGACAACGGCAACGCGACAGACGGTTGGACATCCTCGGGGTTTGCAGTATGTTGATCTTCAGGATTAAAGTTAAAACTTATAAGGCAAAATCCTGGCGAAACGGCAGGTGATCGGACATCATCGATTCATCCTCAGGGTTTTTCAGTGATGCTTCTTTCCTAATCACTCACCTCTAAAGAAGTTTGTGTAACACGGAGCACGAGCATTCCCCGGACCGCTGACTGTGGACTTCGGCGACGGCGAATTGCACACTGCACTTAGCATTCAGCACCCGAGGTTACGCGATCTGAGGACTAATTGAAGCCTGGAGACGGTGCTTAGATAGTGGACTGGTTATAAAATGAGAGAGCATGAGACTAGAATCACCTGCCATGCACTACAATGTCTTGGTGGGTAATCATAGGTGGGACCAAACCCGGCATTTACCATGGGTGGTGAGTCAGACTCTTCAACTGACTAATGCATACAGATAATAATGGAAAACCACGTCGTTATAGTCCATATATCCTTTGTGGGAGGTCGTCACCTCCACTCCCCATCGCCATCGAGTGTAATTCCATGGACGAGGCAAAACTTGTCATGCAAACATTGGATAGCGTCTTACAACCAATACTACCTGAACCGACCACCCATGACTTGGTCACCTTCCTCAACAAGTCGCCAGCAGTTCGAGACCTCCTCAAAGACACAGGTGACAGTTTCTACGCAGTTGTTGTCGGAAACCCCCCCGGGGTTCATCGCACTGAGTAAGTGTCTCATACTACAAATTCTCCCCGACTAATCACAATCCTATACTAGAGAAGGAGCCACTCGTGCGGGGAGCTCATTTCATTGGGCAAAATGGAAACGGACCGACACACTTCATGAGGCCTTAGTGTATATGGCGGTGAAGGGCATTGAGGATCAACTACCACGAGTGGTGACAGTAGACGAAGTAGCTGAATCCATCAGTTAGTGTCATATACCGTTCTCCCTGCTGATGTTGTGCGCTTACCATGAATAGCCCTTCAAGACGCTGATGTTGTAGGCCTTCAAGACGCTGACGTTGTGGCCCCTCGACTGACCCAATCCGTGCCTTCTCAAGTGTGTGGACATTCCATGAGTGGTGGGTGGATGATGTTGTCCTTCGTCGACATCCAACTTCTCACTTTGACCTCAGCTCCGCCTCTGATTCAGCGTGATTCTGGATCTCGTACAAGCCCAATTATATATGCACACGTACGGAGTCTTAGGGGGATCACAGAAAGTCACCACCACTACTCTGAAAATACAGCTACCTATATTCATGCCCAGGTGCTTGGTGCTCATGCGGCACGATATCTCACTGCTCATGGCTATATGCGTGAGGCTATTGACACTATTATATGTGCACGTAATGGCGCATTAAGTGACCACGTATTTGCTCTTCGACTTTCGCAACATGGCCTTGCCATGGCGGAGGCTTTGTATTTGTGGCATTTGATTCAGTTACAGTGATCCGTCTTGTGCTGACTTTTGCTTGAACATTATTAGTTGTATACACAAATTAACAACTGATTTTTGCCTAAACATGTGCATGACTCTGCAAAATCTAACTATCAGACCGGGAATATGAAACAAAACAGCACGAAACACATGGGTATAAAGTCCCGAGACGTTCTGGAAGGCGCTGTCTAGTGTCTGAATTCTTCGCGCTACAGAACGTCTGGAGACTAAAGGGTATACATGCAAATGCGCTAATAGGTACGAAGCAAATACACGATTAGGATTAGTCGTTTGTGTGTATGGTTATCTGCTGTAATAGGCATACGTAGTAAATCTCCTATCACGATGACAATCTCTTACTACTCTGACAACTTCGACATGGGGTGGATAGTCTTGGGACATTCTGGGAGGCACTGTCTAGTGTCTGAATTCTTCGCGCTACAGAACGTCTGGAGACTAAAGGGTATACATGCAAGTGCGCTAATAGGTACGAAGCAAATACACAATTAGGATTAGTCGTTTGTGTGTATATGGTTATCTGCTGTAATAGGCATACGTAGTAAATCTCCTACCACGGTGACATGCTCTTACTACTCTGACAACTTCGACATGGGGCGGCCGAAATTATACAAAACACAAGATCAAAAGGTTTTGGCTGCTCGGGCTTATCGAATGAAATACTATCAGAGGTATCAAATTTATTTCTCTTTATTCTGAAGGACGCTTCTCGGCTCAGGACTGTTGTTCATCCTCAGCCATAGAGACGAAATCAACTTCAAGCTCAAGGCAAAACGAGGCAGAGCCAAGAGTTCTTTCCAGTCGGAGGAGACTTCGTATGATCGGGTTTCTAACTAGTTGTCACAGCGAGTTACTTACTCTTATGAGTCTAGGGCGATCCATTTGGACACAGAACCATCCCCTGAACTGTTGTGCGCACTCACTCCACTCCCCATATCCTATAACCTGACACCCTTCGGCGATCCTAGTGAACGACAGGACACAGAATCGTCCCCTAAGCTGCCGTGCGCACTCACTCCACTCCCCATATCCTGTAACCTGAGACCCTTCAGCGATCCTAAGGAACGACAAGGATTTAGGCCCAGGCAGGTCGGAGGTACTCGCCCGGAACAGTTTCATGTCTCATCGCACCCCGATAGGCGGTTTCGTGTCAATTCTTCATCGTGCTCTGGGCCAGATTCCATTGATCAGATCAACCACTCGCTGAAGGCAATAATAGGGAACTCCTGTCACTTGTTTATGGACAACCTATGCCAAAACTACGTCGATAGTGGAGATTATTCAAAAATTTGGGCCGTTCTGTCCAAGGTGGATGGCTTGGAGTCACGAGTGCGCAGGTTGAAATGGCAACACTGGGACGACCTGAATGATCCTACCAAGGAAACGTACGATCATATTCACTTAGCATCACGAATTCTGGAGGACCTCTTGATGAATGCTATGGAAGGTGCAGATGTGGCTGGGATGCGTACAAGAGGCATTTTATTGTTCCAGAACTACCCACTAGACACTATGTAGTACTACAGAATGAAGTGGTTCCCTCGCTATCCAAATGCGCTGACCTTGCACTTGCCACAGTTTCGAGAACAACGACTTGTGGTATTTGATAATTGAAGATCTGCAATTTATCTGAATCGCCATCACTGTCTTCGCTCTTGTGCTTTTCTCCTACATGCCGGTCGCATAGTTACTCAGTGGCCATTCTGTGAATCTGACGTGTTCTGTGGTGGCCGAGATCTGTACATGAGATACATGGATGCATTGTACGAAGACATGTCAATGCGCTACGCGAGCATGAAGACGGATTACCGTAGTTGCCTTCACTCTCGCTCGGTGGCCATTCCACGAATCCGAGGCTTTCTGCAGTCACCGAGATCTGTAACATAAGATACATTGATATATTACACAGAAGACTCGCCAACGCATACCTTTTAGGATCTGCGTTGATTTTTCATTTTGAATGCAGTGGCCTAGATCCCTAATCAACGTAGATCACCTAGTGTAAGATAAGATGTGTTGACGCGCTCCTTGTTGAATGCGACAAACGTATCAGCGCGTTCTGCATCAACGCGTTCAGTATAAAATGTTTTGTTTATATGCCTCACCTTGTCTCGACTCTCTGTCCTTGCATTATAACTGTTGGCTGCCAGTAAGTTTGATTTTGTTGCGCGGTACACATTAGGGTTAGTGACTGGCATCACATTGTAGACATGCCAAGGAAGGAATGGACGACCCCCGAGCAGAAGAAGTTTTTGCAGGACGAGTTAGTGCGGTACTCGAGTATGAGCACCAAGGAATACTCACGATACTGGCCGACCGTCTTCAAACAATGGTCGCAACTCTGGCCCGAGAGGGCTGTTGCATTCCCGGACCTCCCACCGGACGTATCATTGACTCTTGAGCAGGACAAGATCCTCGGAGACGCTGTCACCAAGCGCCAACAGGTCAGCGATATCACATTACTTCACGGAAGAGCTCACTGAATTTCGCGCAGCAATTACGACAGTGGTTGCGCTGGCACGCGGGAGCTGGGAAAAATCGGGCTGCGAACAGGAAGACATTGACCATTATCGACGGCTTGATGAAAGCTAAAACTCGCATAAAAAAGCCGCTGGAAATTTATTCAAAAATGTACTATACCTCGCGGGTCAAGCCCGACATCTCGACCGATAGTAACATTTCCAGTCTTCGCGATCAGATCGACAAAAAGTTTAGGGTGGAACCTCAAGAGATCCGAGACGAAGTTATGCACATCCATAACGAGCAACATACCAGTAGGAAGACGCCCCCCGCTGAGAGTGACGATGAAATCAGTGCTGATGTTGATGCTGAAACGCGTAGAAGGTGGGAACACTGGCTGTGACGCTGAGGGCAGTTAGCGCTCATTCCTCTTTCAGTAATATACAGCAGTGCGCGCCAGCACTCACGCAGATTCTCACCCATTTGTCACAAAAGACCAGCTGGTCCTTTTCAGTTCTGATGGGTGGGCCAGATCCGGCGGACGCCGAGGAGCAGTGTGTGGTTGCAAGGTGAGCAAAGTACTACTAATTGTGTTTTAGCTCACAACAGTGTTCGTATAGCCTTCACATCGGGAAGAATAGATGTGGACTTAATTTTGCAGAGTCTTACCGTCACTTCGACTCCACTGTGGTGCAAGCATACGCGGAATTCCTTGACTCCAAGCTCCGTAAGTTTCTATTTTTTAGTTAGAAAAGCTGCAATGCTGACTGGGAAGATGATAATGTACCCGTCATTGCAGCCTCCTCCATCAGCAAGAAAACAGGCCACGACAAGGGCAGCGACGCAAACGATGGTGCTGATGTCATGAAGGGTGACAATGACGACGAGCCTGACGACCACAGGAGCATGGATGACGAAGATGACGCTGACGTTGGTGAGGGTCAGGAAGGTAACGACGCAGGCATTGGCAAGGACAACGAAGGGGACGATGCGGGCATTGGTGACGACCAGGAAGGTGATGATTCAGGCATCAATGATGACCAGGAGGTCGACAATGCTGGGCGTTTGGACAAGTTGAGCAGTGCTTCCACTCTCATATTTATATTCTCAACGCTTCGGTATTTAAGTGTTGCAACTTCTCGTGATGGTATGTCTGTTGCAACAACTCCACCCCGACTCGTTACAGGTTCCGCTCTTGCAACATCATGTTATCCTATCGTCTCACCACTGCGCATTCAGACCACGCATCCGAGTATTGCAAGTCCAGCCAAAACTCCAGCGTATGTTGCAACACCTTCACGCGTTGCAATGCCCGGTTCCATCATGGGACTTCCGAGTGTTGCAATGCCTGAGCGCACTCTTGTCCCTTCAGCGAGTATCCAGCCTTCCGGTATTTCCAATCATCTTTTATCTTCACAGGATTTCGGCTCTTTCGGCACGGAACTGGATAGCATTCTCCAGGCCGACACGATGTCGATGTTTACACCACAGTGGAACTTCAATGGCCTACCCCTCATTAGCTCTAACCCTGCAACTGTCCACGCTACGAACCATTTGATGTCTCTTACTGGTAGTACTACCGATCCATATCTGGACTATTTCACAACGGCAGGGCAATATGAGCACTTGACACAAGACCTGCCTTTGTTACCTCCCGCCCCATCTGACGACAGCTCTCCGCCACCAGCCTCCAAGGCGCTTGGGGACCCTCCGCTAGGCCGTCCTAAACGCAAACCAGTCCCATCCTTGCGTGCCCAGCGAGACAACATGATAGGCGATGCGGATAAGGAGAATGGTTTGGCGGTGCATAGGGTGAAGAAGAAGCGGTCTGAACTCAAGGATGGTGTGGCGAGGAAGTCAAAGTAAGTCGCGCAATTCAATTGGGACGCTATGTTTTGATGTTAATCGTTCACGCCAGGAAAAGGAAGACGGTTCCTTAAGTTTTTCGTAATTCGTACTCTTCGTCGAAATTGTCTCATCGTCATGTATATGTCATACTTCTATGTGCAAACATGCTTGAGCTATCCAACTGCATATGCCGGCAGATAAGCAATTAAGTTGTAATTAATATGGTGGTCACAAGGTGTTGCAACATATTGCAATGAAAGTAGTATAAACATTGCAACGGGTGTTGCAACATTACAACATGTTGCAACGAAAGGGGCAAGGGCGCTACAACGCGTTGCAATGAAAGTAGTATAGACGTTGCAACGGATGTTGCAACATTACAATGCATTGCAATGAAAGGGGCAAGGGCGCTACAACGCATTGCAATGAAAGTAGTATAGACGTTGCAACGAGTGTTGCAACATGCTGCAACAAAATTAGTATGATTGTTGAAACGTTGACAAAATGGTGCAACACTCTTTGCAACAACCCTGTCGCCGTGAACAATGCAACACTACCTGACGGTAGTTACCGCTTTTCATTGCAAGAATGTTACACTAATCGCTCCGGCATGGTCAAGGGTCATCCCCAAAAAAAGTTACAGACCATATATATTAAAAGTACCGGTGACTGCAAAAGTTGCGCAGTAATGCAAAATTTGTCGCACAATCACCACCGTTTTATTTTGCTTGTTTAATGTTACAGACGCAACGTTATATTGTGACGCTGCACCATCCAGGGTGAAATTTTTCCTGACGATCGGATAGCCAGTAGATGACAATTAGAAGCAACAGCTCATGCTATCTTTATGCCGCCTGTTCTTTGCCCTACACTAAATAAATCTTCGCACATGCAGCCCACCACCATTAAATGTGCCTATAGCGAAAGGCCGTTTCTTATTGTACTTATCTTTCATTCATCTGTGATTAACATGTGGATTTATGGAAGCATCCACAGCCCTTGTATCGGACATGCAAAGATGAAGGTCCCGCTAAAAACAAACCAGATTCCCGTTTGCCTATATTGCAACTATAGGTTGCTGCAGGGTGATAACTATTTTAGCGACCTCAGTGACCCTACACCAGTTTTTGAATGTGGCGGAATTTTGCAGAATTAGTTGAAGTTGGCTTCTAGAATTTGGTCATGCCGTTCATAGATTAGAAGGTACTCTGTCTGAATGTCCCCTAGATACCCATATGTAGCCCTCATGGCTAAAGCATTTTGAAATGTCGAGAATTACAATGCCTTTTCAATGCATACCGTGATTGGCAGGATTGGTTACTTCAACCAGATTTCACACGTTCTTCATATCTCATACCAACCAGTCTAATGTAAATGCAGTACACGGCATTTCGGTGCTTATTCAGCATTGTCAGAAGGGTATAGCACGCGATGAAGGTTTCAGTGATAACAGAGCTGTGATGTGATCTTTGCTTTTGTAGTTGCGCCAAGGGCAGTTGGCGTAGATCCCACAGACAGCACAAAAGATTGGGAGCGAGTGCTCTTGTTCTGGTGTTCCGCCAGGACCTCTTGAGCCATCGATGCAGCATCGTTAACAAGCTGTACTTCGCCCGTCAAGTAAGAACTGGCCTGTTCCCGAGACGTCGACCTATAGGAATCTCCTGCATGGCTGTAGAAACCAAAGACAGATATGGCGTCCGATGCGAACACAGTTCTCATGAATGCCTTGAATGATTCTGGCCTTGGAGATGTACCAGCGCGTCTGATCCCTGTCAACGCATTTATATCCATTTTGGAAACATTATCGGACGCACTTCTGACCGCCGTCCATCTTGATGAACGTAGACCACTTCTTTGGTTGTTGGCGTTGTCTTTCGTACTCTTCCAGAAACTTAACCTGCTCCAGGTTATCCACCATGATTCGGACGGTCCCACCGTACTTGACCATTTCTTCGTGCAGTACGGACAGATCGTCAAGTTTGTTTGGTCCCACCGGAAGGCCATACAATATCTAGTAGATATCAAGCAACAAACAGGCATGGCCGGAAAAGTGAACTGACATCCTTGACAGTGCCATCTTCAACCAGGCCACCATGGACGACTCCCCATGCCTCCATCATCGTCGAGACGATCACTGCGCTGGTCTTAGCGACACTGGAATCGAGTTGCAATCTTGTACCTTCGACGGTCTGCACTGAAGGTCATAGCGCGTGAAGCTATATAATACCGTAGTTAATACCTTATGCGTCTCCAAGTGAGCTCTGAAGCTAGCACCCCAATCCTTAGCATTTTGGTGCATTTTGGCACAGTTCTCCTTAAACGCAGTGCGATCTACGACGAAGGCTGGTGTTCGGAGTGCATCGAGAGGTTGTCCAACGAATTCCTTGACCAGGGCACCCTTGTCAACCGAGAGGAAACCCCAGGGAGTATTCGTCTGTAGGAGTGGCGTCATTGCAAGCATACTAAGAGGTAGGAGAGTGGCAACCCACTCGGTAGGAGCTGCTGGTATCTTATCTTTCGTTTCCACATGGAATTCTAACAGAAGTTGCATGTCATATTCATACAGAACCTCCCTTGCGCGTGCTCCTCCACGACATCAGCGACGAGTCTAGGCCATGCTTTCTACACGGATAAACTGCGGCAGCCACCGCAACCCACCGCAACCCAACCAATTACTTACCCATGACCCAAGGACTAACGACATGCTACTAAGTGTCGATTGAATAATTTTTCGCCCCGCGATGGAGTACATGCTAACCGACAGGAGAAGCAGGGAATATAATAGGGGTTCTATCAGTGTGCAGGGGTCACACAAAAGCCAAGCAGTCGTGGCAGCGGCAACGTCGTATATTAACACAATCGATGTGTGAAGAATAAATTGGGCAAGTCGTGTGTGGGCGGACTACAAGGGTTTCTTTTCTGGTGATCGATGGTCCCTTGGCAAGTACATGTCATGGGGAACTACACCAATTAATAACCACTCAGACAACAATCAAGGCATGTTGCTGGAAATACCCATCCTACTCACCTCTTGCCATGGCCGATGCAATACGTGAATACGTGTCATGGTAGCGGAGTATCGAAAACCTGGCAGCATTTCTCAAGCTTCCCGGGGATCAACTTGGCACTTACTTAAACACGAAGGTGAATGCATGTAAGACAATATCTATCAATGGCTCCCACTGCTGCCAGAAGTGAAGAACGGCCTTTGTATTTGTGTCAATCTACAAGAAAAAAACCTTTGAGGGGATGACGCATAGTACAGCAAAGATGGAAAGTCGCTCGTTGGACCTGCCTCTGCATGATCTGGCGCCAAAATGCGCAACTCGGGTGTACCAAGACGACGTGAGGAAACCTGCTGCACGTAGAAATTATTACGGTTCACTGAAGTTCGATTACCCTTAAAAAATCAAGCTCATTGGTGTGCCATCATGATCGCGTCCGAAATGAATGCAGCTGAGATTTGTCGTCCCCCAAACCACCGCCCATTCAGTCCTTGAATAGCCTTTTTGGCAGCTTCAACTGAGCCGAACTTGACATAAATTTCACCCTGAACACTATCATGAGGCCAGTGAACTCTAACAATAACGAGAACATACTTGGCTGTCTTTTTCGATTTTGATGATCTCAACTTTGCCGTACTTTTCTTCACATTCGCCTTTAACGTCGTCAGCTAATTCCCTATCCCAGTCGCGTTCTGTCTCCCTAATCCCTCTTGGTCAGTCACATCGGTCAACCACGGAGCGAATAACTCACTCTTCCGGATTGAACATATTCTTCAGTAGGACTGAACGTGATTGCATTGTCTGTGGAATGTTTGGTTTGTTACTGTTATCATCAGTAGTGCACGACGAATCCGAAATCGACAAGACGAACACAGTTGGAAGCTTCGGAGTTGGCTCAATTCTGGCAAGTTTTTGCATTAGCGCTTGACGTGACGCTGCATTCAAATTACCGCCTTCGAAGGAACGGCATGAGAGTAGTTATTGCCTAGATAAATCTGCTCACCGCCAGCTTCGTCCAGGGAATCCTGCTGGGTATACCTCACGCTACCTTTCTCGTGCACAGTGTTGACGCGGAGCTGATGCCACAACAGTGAGGGATATGCGGGGATAACAACTACAGTACATACTGTTCTTCCAGCGAGCTCGAAGCCTTCCATTTGCTCCAAAGCCATTTTGGCATCTTCACCTCTTTTGTACCTGGAGGATTCGCTAGTTCAAGGTCGCAACCGGCATTGGGGTGACCACTGACTGTATGAATGCATAACCTTTACTCCTGCCCGTCATCGGGTCCCTGTGCAAATCAACAAATGCCAGTTCACCAAATGGCTCAAAGACTTGTCTGATATCGGATTCGGTGAGGTTGAAATGCAAGGAACCAACATAAAGTCTGTAGCAATATCGTGTCAGCGCGACAGGACTTATCACGATAAGGAAAGCCCACTGCATTGCCCCGTGTGATGTATTGACACCGGGGGGAAGGTTCAGGTTCCTGGAAAAATGGATTAATAAACGTATGGGTGAGATAAGCAAGTACCAACCCGTCTCCTGGGTGAAGCCTATTCCTCTCTGCTTCAGTCAACTGCACCATGATAGGTAAACCCATTACGATCGTGCCACTGAGGGCCATGGCCTTTTCAACGAGATCGACGGAGCGGAACTCGACATAACCAATGCTAGTAGACTATCAAGCCTTGAACCGCGCTAAGACTCATGGCTTACCCTTTCGACCGACGAGAGATTCTGTCGGTAACGATGCGAGCATCGACAACTGTACCTTCGCCTAACTTGTCCTCGAAGAAGTACCCAAGATCACGTGCCGTAAGACGAGCAGCGAGCTGAGAAACGAACACAGACCGAGCTTCCGAATCGTCTTCTTTGGGCTCTTCGGGGTTATAGTCTTCAACTGGAACCTCATAAGTCGGAGAAGGACGCCTGACACAGTGTGGATGAAAAGAAGGCAGCGCCATTTACAACGTATACTTACTGTCTGGTGGGACTGGGTCGCAATGACCGTTTATCAAATTCGTCTTCAAGTGTACCTTCGTCAGATGGAGCGCGCTTAGAATCACGACGATCCCTGTCTCTTTGGTGCCGAAGTGGTTCGTCGAACTCGTCGCGGGGGTCGCGCACTCTCCTGTCGTACCTATGTTCGCGTGAGCGGTCTGTCCGGTCAGCGATCCTGCTTCGGGGACTGTCCTTGACGGAGGCGGGAGCATGAGGATCGTCACTTTCCTCATGCCTCTTTCTCTTGGATCGTTCGGGGTCCCTTTCTGGAGACTCGTTTCCGTCTTCCCTCTTGCGACGCCTTTCTCTGTCCTCACGATCATAGTAACGACCCTCTTCATCCCGCCTATCGCCACGGTGGCGACGATCTCTCTCCCGGTGGTCCCTGTCTCTGTCTCTGTCTCTGTGAGACCTCTCGCGAGACCGGCTGCGCCTCTCTCTATCTCTGTAATCCCTCTCGCTGCCGCGGTCGCGACTTCTCCGTCGCCTTTCATCAATATCCCTGTCTCTTTCCCTATGGCGCTCTCGTCTGTCCCTCGAGTAGGACCGGTGAGAGCGCCTTGTGCGGTGGGTGTCCGTCGAGTGGTTCCGAGAGCTGTATACCAGTAAATCACAGGTTGCAGGCGACACAAATTTACAAAAACGCACGACTTTCTATTCGGCGAAGTGTCAACGTCCATCCTACCGTTGGTGCTGGACATTGTGCCTCGCTCAAAGTGCGGTGGGTGGGGTGTCGGAGGAGCACAGCTAGCATGCGAAAACTTTCGAACTCAGCACAGCCACACAAGGCCACAATTTCTCAGCCCTGCGCACAACGTTCATCGAGCAGACATGCTGGCAAGGCGAGGAGCTCTTGTGTGCAGGCTTGCAGTGAGGACTCAGTCACCATGGAGGCTTGCAAAATTACAACTCTGTCGACAGTTTACATAGAATTTCCAGATGTAAGTTCCCAATATCCAACAAGTTCATATCAACTTTGAAGGTGGAAGCTACAGCAGTGACAATGCCTAGAAATTGTCTTTGTGTAACGCCATGATCCCAGCGCTGACTTCATCTCCCATCCGACTATTGTTTGGTGAGGCATAAAAGGGATCAACTTGACCTTCGACGTGAAAAAAGGGGATAATTTATCTTGTGGCTCGTGACCATACTAGGTCAAGTCATAGTGCAGTATCTGGGCCATGCCATCAGCTTTCCGAGGCCGGGAAAAATGAGACCACCCCTCACAATAGTAGTATTCGTCGATCAGGGGTACCCAGTCTTTCACTACTGCGCTTATCAGACTTAAACCTGGTACATGGGCTGCCTTTTCGACCAGCGACTCGAGTTTTGGCCTTGAATGGACAACATTCAGATAGCGCAAGCGGAAAGTACCTGTGACGCACCGTGTGTACAGCTCCCAGGCGGACCCCCTGAAGAGATACCAAACCAAGTCACGGTCCCTGCGTGCATATTCGTCTCCCTCGACAGACGCAGAGCATGAGGGCGCCCTCCGAAGATTACGGGACAAAATGTCAATCCCAAGGGCAGTTAGGAGAGCACGGTCTTTATGCCTGCTTGTGCTCAACATGGAGACTACGGTACATGGATCAGTTCAATAAGCGCCGCCGGTAGAAGCACGACCACACCGTATATTAGAGGCCTGGCGACGTATATGACCTCAGCCAGCCAGTCTTGAATGGATGCAAGTGGGGCGACAAGTTGAAGAGAAGGCCGGACGGACGAAGTGGTCAACGCCTTTGGAAGGAGATAATCTTCGATGGAAGAATCCGAGCGACCGGGAGGAGGAGGTGACAGCATTAAAGAGCTGGGTTGTAATGGTACATGGTTGTTCTTCAGATGGTCCGGCGTCGCAGGTGGAGAAGCAGGCGGAGTGGTCGGAACGAGAGTAGGGGAAGAATGGATTGAGGACGGCGGAAGGGAAGCAGGATCAAAGTAGCGCTCTGGAATAGCGGGCGAAACGAGGGGTCTGCGAGTTATCCTGAGCATAACAAGGCGGAGAATGACCCTGAAGAATGTAGTAATTAGCACAAGCCCATGCGAAGTAGTTGGAGATATATACTTGATACTCTCGATAACGACAATGCCTCTCCACCTGTTCTTCTCAGAGAACTTGCGCCGCATTCCCATCTCAATGAGAAGTTGGGTGAAGCGAACGAGCTCAAATATCCTAGCAGCCCATTTGTAAATTCTGTCTTTCTCGCACCAGGCACGGGTGTACTTGGTGTGGAGAGGCAGGGGAAGAATGGGTTTCCGCTTCGGGTCGTTCTGAGCAATCCTGGCGAGCAACGTATCGTGATACAAGCTGGTTACATTGAGCAGGGCAGACACTGTTGTAGACCCTATTGCTTAAGAATACGCGATGCGCATCAATGAGAATGGGACGAACAGGCCTCTGATGCTAGTTCAGCGTCTTTGAACCTTCCAGGCAAGAGCCAGGTGATGGACTTGAGGGTAGACTCCACCGAAGAGATGGTGGAAACGTTTTTGACCAGAAAGTCTTCATATCTCGCCAATGCCGACGACATGGGTATTGAGGGACGCTGAGGCGGTTGTCAGTACCAGTTCTCACGTCCAATGTACCCAAATCGTAGTAGAGCAGTGCCGTAGTACTTTGTGTGTCTTCGCTGACAGTGTATCTCCCTTGGGAGGGACAATGGGATTGTCTTGTCGGCTAAAAGGTTATGGCAAACAGCAACGAGGAAGGGACTCGTGGCTTGTCGCTTTTGTCCCAGACCTCAACCAAGTCTGATGCACGGAGAGCCGTCGCCCACTACCGTTTCCTTCCCCCCTCTTGACTACCTCCAGGCAAGTCCAGTCAGAGGACAGCTCGAGCCTCATGACGAGGTAACCAAAAAGTCGGGCTGGCGCTTTCTCCAGTGCACAGATACTCCCAACGAACTCAAGGTTCGTCCTGCTCCGTAACCAAATCATCCCTCATCTCATAGTAACCACACTCGTTTTAAAGGTACTACTCCCTCCCCGTACAGCCCAACTTTATGCCGTTCTTTTAAAGGCGGAGCTCAACGAACTCGCCAAGAAGCGTGATGCCTCTTGGGACCGCATCGTCGACATCCGGCGTCTCAAAGACCGCATGATAAGGAAATGCCAACGCCTCGCTCAAGCATACTCAGCCAATAACCAGGCTGCCCGTGTCCCATTTCTTACCCTCCACGCTCCACCCGACTTCCGGCTCAAAGAGATGGAAAAGTGGATTCGTTTTCAGGAGGGGTCGGATTCATTGTTCACGAAAAAAAATTCTCCAGATGGTGTCAAGTCGCGCCCTTCATTCTGCTGTGATCGCTGCGCCAATCTGGTTCCACACAATCATACCGTGTCACACCGTCGTGCTTCCTCGCACTCTGTGCATTCTCGTCGATCATCATCATCAGCGTCGGAATGGGCGCACTTGACCGGTCCTTCGGTCTCTAAACACGCGAAAGCCTCTAGAGGTAATCAAAACGAAGTCATAAGCAAATCGTCATCCAGTTCTGTCGCTCGACATGACCTCAGATCGCAAGAGAGCAGGACTCACGATGTGTACGTCCACGAGCACGACAGTGTTCGAGAATCAACTGGAGCAAGACATACCAACCGTCGAGAATTGAGCCTGGAAGAATTCCAAATCCATTCTTCCGATCATCGGAGCACTTCAGTCGAAGCGAGTATGCTGCTAGCGGAGACCAACCTGGAGCAGAAGAAACGCGATATGCATGTGATTCATGAAGATCCTCATGAATACAGTGCTACTTCAAGCATTCGCTCCGCGTCGGAGAGCCGCCACGACGTGGAGTCGACTGGTCGCCTGTCAATCGTCTCTCCAGACCCCGTTCCTATTCCATATAACGGGTCCTTATCGGCTGCCTTCAAAGACACGGTCACGAGTCCGGTGGACATGAATGACTCCCGTGATCAAGGAAGGCATTCTCCATTAAATGGTTCACAGTCTCCTCCCTCAGAGGAGGAACCTGCGGATGCGGATGGCATGCCTCGTCCGGACGCCCTACGGAGACGGAGCAGCCTGAAACGCAGCAACTCTGAGTTGCGCATGAGTATGGCTTATTCAAGCAAGACGGTGTCCTGGGCCATGGATCGGGACTGGTCTCATCAAATATCCCAGTACCATGCTGCCGCTGAACAGGTGGGATTTGTCGGTGGGTCATTTTTACTTCGCAATTTATGTTGTACTGAGCAACTTAACAGACCAGGAATGGGGGGTAATTCGTGACAAGTGCAAGGACGAGCTGGCAGGCCTGAAAGTCCTGCGACGTAGTGTCACAGAGACTTTATCCAAGCTAAAATTGGAGACTGAGAGATTGCAGCGTGAAGATGAAGTTATTCGCGACCAAGAAGAAAAGTTACGCGCGGGG
The DNA here is from genome assembly GCA_024663395.1 of Pisolithus tinctorius. Taxonomy (NCBI): domain Eukaryota; kingdom Fungi; phylum Basidiomycota; class Agaricomycetes; order Boletales; family Pisolithaceae; genus Pisolithus; species Pisolithus tinctorius. Next base: position 128,436 of record JANFAH010000092.1, read on the forward strand.
TTTGAGCAACTGGAGCAAAAACATGTCCAGTATCAGGCACAAGGTAGTGCTGTCATGCATGAAAATTGTCTCAGATGTTGACATCCTTTTTTTGAAAATAGTCAAGGCTGTTTTACATGAAACCGAGCAAGTACTTGCGCTTTGTGGTTCGAAGCGGAGCGGAGAATCATGATGACCTTACTTCAATCCATAATTCCTTGTTAAGGCTTTCTCCATGCGATACCGCAACTGTATACCCTGACACAGTGCTTTCTATGTCTCTGCAGTTCTGTAGATACGGTACATAATCCCATTGCACTAGATCAATTTTGATTGCCGCTGCCGCTTCGCTCGCACCCACCAGTATCGTACTAAAGCTAGAAAGCCGCACTCCACAAAAACGACTACCGCAAGTACTACTCCAAACCAATAATAATCTCCAGATGGTATCGGATTGTTAACAGTATTGCGTGGGGTATGTATATTCATCGAAAAGGCTCCTTGGGTGGGTCTGATTACGACAAGCTCCGTATAACACAACTACCAAATCGACATACCGATAATTGGTGCAGGAACCATCGCCCCAAAGCTGACGAGCGACAGAATCAGGACAGCTTTGTCGGAACCTGTTCTCGCATTTGATGCATTCATCCGCAGCTGCGAGAGGTATATGGGATGCGATTGACTAAGAATATGCTCGTAATGAGAGAGTGCTTGCTGTAAAGCAAGAATGTGATCTAGAAACGATAAGCTAGGAAAGACCAAAAATTGATTCAGAATAAGTACCATGGACATCACCCATATACATGGCGATTTCCACGTCATCACTTTGCACGATCGTTGTAACATCGAGGTACCTTTTACGAACCCGTGACAATACCTCAGACTTGGATGCCAGTAATCGAGTCAAAGACGTAACGAGTCGTCTGGTACGTGCAATACGCCTGAGGGTCGCTGTAGTAGCAGCCTGCGATGAGACAAATTTTGCCTTGGGAGTAGAGAAGATGCTGTCCAAGAAAAGAATAATTTTTTGCTTCAGGTAGCGGGAGGCTAAGGGGACCGCAAAACGAGGAGCTGAGAAGCGGGAACCCTCCCCAGCGATGATTTCAATTTTTTCAGAGCAGGGAATGGATGATAGCTCTACTTTCTCCTCTTCCACAGTGGTAGTGGAGGCGGTTGAGCTGCCAGCCGATGGGCTGCTAGCACATTCCCCGTTAGGAAATAGGATGGTTTCTACAGCAGCGACCTCCTTTTCGATCTCCCGCAGAATCGGGAAAAAGGAGTTCACCACTGAGTCCAACAAGCCATGAGCAATCCAGTCTGGTGATCTCTGTTCGTAATAATCACAATGATGTCAGAATTGGCACCAACCACTGGTCGTGTGAACATTGTCCTCGAGTAGCTCTATTCTGTTCCGTATACGCTCGATATGATCTATGGATTACAACTGTAAATCCATTCACTGGGTAACAGGGTCTGTCGGACTTACCGGATATGTCGGTGAAATGGAACTATTACAAGATTTAACAACAGTTGATCGCGAAATGCCCAATTGACTAACCGTGCATATTCCATCCCGAAATACAACCAAGTATATACTTGCTTCCCCAAGTAACCCTTCATCGCCTTGCCGTCCAAACGGCTCGCTAGTGATAGCATTGTCCGTGGCCCGGAACACGATAAATCGATAACCTAGCCTAGGGAATAACTCAAGCTTTTCTCGCATATCTCGTTGGAGAATATCCTCGAGCGTCAATGGATGCAAGTGGAGCAACTAACAGTATTTTATTGGTAACAGTCCCACTCCCGGAAATAATTAACAAACCTTGCCGATCGTGCGCAAGTCGTCCCAATTAGGGTTTGCAACGTCAAGCCACCAAGCCTTGGATGCCTTCTCCTTTGGAAAAGGTGTAGGAGCTGGCATCGCCCTCTGTTTGCCCTTCGACGGTCGAACAGCTGTAACGTCCGTCAACGAGACAGAACGACTGGGTCCTTCCGATAGCCCAGAGGGAACTGCAATTGTCAATGGAAGACCGGTAGGGTAGTAGACCTTCTTGCCCTTCCTAGGTTGTGCAGCATTCTTCCGTGCCTTCTCGAGTCGACTGAGTATATGTGGCAACGACATCCCACGAAATACAGTTTGTTGGGTATGTAGGGAAGGGAAAGCTGAGTTGTCACGGGTCATTTCTGGTGGTAAATAAAGAGCAAATTCCCGTGGAACACGTCGCGACTCCCGTCGGGCCCGGACACGTGCACTCATATCGCATTCCGAGGCAATTGTCGTGTCGAGAGAGACTGGTCGTCCCTTGCGTCGCCAACCATGGCGGCGGGAGTGAGTATAAGCAGAGGAGCGTTGAGTGTATAAAGAGATCGATGAGCCAGAGGGCAACGAAGCCGGCAAGTATCTATGTGCCCAGCGGGAGATAGCATGCTCGACCACGGCCGCTAGAGCGCCTATACCTGATGCCGGGGACGAACCAGATGAGGACGTTGAGGAAAATGACGAGTGTATTGAGTGGACATCCATTGGGCTAGAGATATGCTGGCGGTCCCCACGATAGATATCGTGGTTGGCTTCCTGGCTATCTGCAGCACCGAACGAGACGTGGGTGGCAGTCATAAGGAACAGAAACAGTGGGTTGGAATGGCAGGGCGGCTCCACGATATTGCAGCGACATGGGCATATACATGTGTAAAGCACCACGCAGTGTACGTGCTAGTGTGTGAATGTTAACCTTTTTTGGGCGTCCAGTCCAACATCAAAGTACTTGCCGCTAAACAATAAGTAGATTCATGGTAATAAGTACAGATTGGCATGTATACAGCAGTACGGTCATATCACCCCCTGCCAAAGGCCTTGCTATGAATGAACTAAATCCTGGCACGCCCTCAACATCGTCCCGACGTGACTTTCGTGAGTGAGCCGCGCCAGCCACCCATCAAGTCCAGAGTCAGACACAGCCAGACTCTGTGTTCCATTACCACACACGTCTGTGGTGACTTTGGTTGTTTCAATCTGTTCATTTACCCCTTTCTCCAATTCTGCATGAACGCTGACAACACTCTTGGAAATTCTCCACTGGAAGTTGGTCGGGGCTTCACATTCGGGTTCCACGAGCTTGCCTTTCTCGGGATCATAAGCCCAATCTCTTTTCATCCTCTCTTCCAGAGGAAGGAGCCCACAGACCAAAGATGGGTTATCTTGTATGTTCTTGACTAACTGCGGAACAAGATGGACTTGGTTGAGAACGGAAGGATGAACAGTTTCATGAGTAACCTCGTCGGTCTTGCTGGGGAGCTGGCGAGTGTGTTCCTTCGCGAAGGCAAAGATTCCAGTGCAAGGACTTTCCCGCCGTCAACAAGGGAATACGAATGTTAGTCTCTCGAAACACTCACTCATGGGGACGCTGTTTTCCCCAAGGGGCCACCGGGTCAGGAAGGGAAGCAACGTATTTAAAATCCACAGACAACATGTCTTCAACGTTCGCCTTCAAAAATACCGGGTCAGTCTGTACACTGGACTGCATAGAAGCTGGGACAGACTATCATCCAGGTCAAAGTTAGGTCGGAAAGATCGTGCTCATGCCAACCACCTCCGATCTGCGTTGGGTACGTCAGTGATCTACACGCAGTTACGAGCGAAGTGCGCTGACATCAGAGTGTGATCCTACCAAACAGTATCACTATGATTTGGGGTTCCGGGTGGTAGGGTAGCACTTACCAGCGAACCAACACTGCAAAGAATGTCAAACCGTAAAGTACCATATACGACCCTTTGACTCCTCACCTGCTTTAGAATTTGCCCCTTCCTGCGACCACTCTCAGTCTGTTCAAACTTGGTGCAGTCCTTCCCGGTGTCCACTAAAAATTAGCAGTGGTCTAATCTAACAAGGAACGCACATACGAAGTCAACTCTAGTCTCGTTGATGGCGAGTGCTTGATATGCCCGCTCAATATGATCTCCAAGCCTTGTGTTTGGGAATCCAAAAATGGACGTAGTCGAAGGGGACTTATGTGTGATCTCTTCTGGCAAGCCAACGGAACCGACGGTGTCAAACACACCGACACACCTATCAAGGACTGGAAGCGAGATGCCCCAACATGATGTTTGGAGACTCACTTGATTGAGGTATTACTCGCAAGTTTCGTCCTTCCTTTTCCGTCAGATGCAGGAGAGTTCCAGGATTCGAGCTGTGCCTTCAGTCTCGCGATCTCTGCAAAGGTTCTTAATAGTGACTCTGCCCGTCGTAACGGTTGAACAAACCAGCCGCGTCTGTGGTTCTTCCTAATTTCTGACAAGTAACGAATATCTCTCCAAAATGGTCCATGTTGGTCTTGTCCAACATGCCGATGACGCCCTGTCACCAGGAGTTGAGTGGATAGGTGGTATCAGCAATGTTAGTCGCCTACAATTAACATAGCGACCATTCTGGCCGTATACGCTCCCTGGTCGCGTCAATAATGAGTAACAATAGCTTGTGTTCTATCAAACGCACCCTTGAGAAGCCAAAGAGGAAAATCTTGGTGAACGTTAATTGAGTATTTTCGTGCAGACAAAATTCGCACCTCGTCACCGGGAGAGTAATTTCTGAGAACGCAGGCTGGGTGAGTTTAAGATTGTAGGTGGCACCTTCCATGACTTACTGTGCGACGAACGCATATGCTTCCTGGATTTTTTCTCCTGTACATTTAGCATCCATGTAATCAGATACGTAGTGAACTATCAAAATTGAGTTACCAAGTGAGGAACCCGTTGCTCCTGGCGGTCTCGACGTAAGCGAACGCCCCATGGAGTCGTTTTAGAACGATCAATTACCTTGCACGTATTCGGAGTAGAAATTAGGCGAGCTTCCTATCCCATTTTGATAGAACACGATTTGGGGTACGGGGACCTCTCTACCGTTTTCGATGAGTAGTAGGCTCAGGGGCTCGAAAATCCACGGACCCTCGCACATCGACATGGTTCAGTGCCCGGGACAGTTTCTGCAGATCTCCTCGTAAGCATTCCAAAAACAAGGGTGGTGTCTAAGGCACGGACAAGGATGTTGGTATACTTCCAGCGTTCCTTGACTATTAGACCGTCTTGCCACGTTCTATAGAATTCGCGAATCACAACATAAGACTTAGACGAAGATGAGGATGGAATACTAGCCCATCGCAGCAAACAACGATTCTCTTCTTGATGCTATTGGTCATGGTAAACGGATTTGCGATGGTCGTTGGATACTAGACACGATATGAGGTGGAGGGGTTGCCAGGACATGATGAAACGACTGAAGTCATTAATATATGCATAAACAGCCACCGAAATCCACACCGTGTGTGGAATGCAATGTCAGCATCGCGCAGCATGGCACTCAGCCAAGCGCTGACGCAGTACTGAGTGATCGATTGATCTCCCGGCATTCCGAATATAATGCGTTCCTGTTCCCGCCCCTCCTTTGACGCCAACATTGAGAAACACGTTGGTGTGTAAATATAGAACTTGTACTCACACATGTAGTCGGAAAGGGGGCGACCTAGAGCCGACCGGAGCATGTGTAGTAAATCGTGACCACGACCACTGCCACACGAGCGTTCGGCTTGGAGGTTCATCCGATGGGCCTCGCCGAGATCACGGAAAGCACTGTTGTTGTATTTATAGTGTCCGCGGTTTCATCAGTGATACAGCAAATTAAAATGTAAGCTGTAAACTGCTGTACCACTACTATCGTCCTAAACGAAACTGTGCATCGGCATATTCATCCAACGCGCGACGAAAAGCTGTTTCAGATATGAGCATAGGAGTACATGGTAACTCGGCATCTGGTAGTTTGGACTCTCCCAGGTCTTCTGGACGAGTGTAACTAGGGACGAGCAAGGTTAGATGATTGTCGGTGGGAGAGTCGCAAAGGGAGATCCTCACTCGAATTCTGTAAGCATAATTTGCCAGGGTGGGAATCCATGTATTTCTAGGGGTGGTGCCGGTGACTTAGTTTTTCCGATGCTGTGAACAATCATAAGGTCCGGTGGCGGCAAGAAACCTTTGCAACGTGAAGTCGTCAGCAGTGCTTTACCACGTTGTGAAACCCACCTTCTAACAACGGTCCAAGTTCAGAGGATGACAGTTGAAACACACGGTTCTCTGGTGGCACTCCCCCTGCTGTGCCCCTGTTTTGCACATAACCCTTCAGTAATGAGCGGGCCGCACATGCAATGGCGGGTTTCCCTGAACTACGCGATGCCATATGAATAGTGAGACTGTTCAACCGTGAGGTCGAATCCTCTATGATCTGTGATGAGAAGTAATTGGAGGGAGCACGCCGCCAAGGCTCACTTTTGGGGCGTCGGCGAACAGCAACGTGTCTTCGTTTGTGCAAACGTCCGCTAAAGGGCGTCTTGAACGTGATCACAGCAAGTCCTTGATGTAACTTTGCAGACTCGGGTGACTGGCTTCTCGAAATAGGAGGCTCCGACAATGGAGGGGTCAGGGGGTATTCCACCTCTGACTCACAACTGTCTTCACCCGGCATCTCCAGCTGAGAAATGCACTCGCGCGCATTCTCTTGGCACCAGACAAGGACACCTGATAGGGAAGCTCGTTGCAACAGGGTATGCCAGAACCAAGTGGATACGCACCGTCGCGGTCGTAAACTGTAAGCACTGCAATACCTACCTCTCTACACCATCTTGTAGTTCTCCGGAGACACTCGAGGAAAGCTGCTTCAACCTCTTCTGAGGTGAATTCATTGCTGCCCACCAAATTCAAGCAGAGGTGCATCGGAACCTTGTTGCGATGGACGTTTAGCGCAGACGGCTGTTGCTGCCTCCACTCCTGTATTTGAGCTAGTACCGCGACCGCTACGACATAGAAGCTGTGGACAAGACGCAGGGTCCAGTGAGGGGGCATCGGAGACACATAAAAAGTCAGTTGCTTGGAGACGTTCCCCCCATAATGTGTTAAGGTCACGTGACGGCGTGTTGCGTGTCCACGTCGCCGACTGCGGATTTCTGAGCCTTTTGCACTGTCCAGGGGAACGTAGGTACGTAGTAGGTACAAATGACTAGCATTGTTGGTCAACTAGAGAATAGTTGGTTCTGATTCGATAGTTCTCTTAATCTTTAGTAAAATGGAAGTTTTCCAATTATCCAGCTTCGTGACTTGGTCATATTCCACCACACATCCAGTGAATGCTTGCTGATCGTCAGCCTGGATAGCGTCGATTATAGCATTGACAAATTTGCACTCGCGAGTGGACGCGAAAGTAGGATCTTGTGCCATATACTTCTGAATATTACGCTTCGCGGTAATGGAATCCTAGGAAAAGTCAGTAAAGAACAGGGATAGACGCAGCGGAAGCAATACGACCTTCATGGCAAGCGCACAAAGACAGGCCTTCAACCAATAGTCCTTGACACTGTACTTCGTGAGCGCCGACGTAAGGGATTGGTCTGCTACTTGTTCATAACGTTGAATGGCTGCGGGATACTCCTCGAGCTCGGCATGCAAATCCGCAGCGTCTTTAAAACATGCGTTCGCAGTGCTGGCATGGATGAAGCTGAGGAGATTCGATGACATGAGAGTAAAAGGACACGAACGCAGTTGCATCTTCTTGAGCATACCAATCCGCCGCACGCTCGAGACTGTCGCACGCCCTCCGAAGATCACTCAGTTCATGCTGATATATCTGGGCGATCTCCTTCTCCCTGTCTGCGGCTTGTCGAAAACGACCGGATGAGGTCAAGTGTGTAACGGTCTGTCCTAATGCTTGGACAGCCACTGTGGATGTCAAAATTGAGTTGCGTGGCCCTGATCTACAAAACGAACAGTCGGCGTACAATCAGGATGACCTCTCTTGTACGCTTTGGCAGCATTCCACCACGCATTTGCAGCTTCGTTGATCTCCTTGCACTTCTCCCTGCACTCAGCTTCCCTTGCATACGCATCACCGGCCTCCCTGAATTGCTTCTCCAGCTTGAAAGCGTTTGCAGCCTGCTGGTAGAGATCGCCGGCTTCCTCAAACTTCGTAGACGTTGAGCTGAACCATCCAGTAGAAGAATTGGCTTTCTTGTCGGCCCTCTCCAGCAACGTCTGAGCAGGAGATTTTGATGGCATGGTGGCTCCTAGCAGGTCACATAAGTCGGGCAGTCAGTGAAATCAGTCTTGCGAGTCACGTGACTATACTACGCATATCAATATTTAATCGCGACACGCCAATAATTGCCTCGACTATTGTTGAAATGTCCCTCCCAGTCAACGACATCCGCAGGCTATCGGACCTCCACCCAAAACCACAGGATATCAACTATCAGTATGGGACCGCAGGATTTAGGACTTTGTGCGTCCTTTATCGTACCATCCAGAAATCAGCTTATCCGCCCATCCATCAGGGGCAAGGTACTCGACTCAGTGCTCTTCAGAGTCGGAATCCTAGCGGCTCTCAGGAGCAAGAAGTTGGATGGAAAAACTATCGGTGTAATGGTCACCGCCTCTCACAATCCTGAACCAGTAAGCATGTCCATCATGTTGGGTGCGCGAGATTACGCATCACCCGACTACGCAGGATAACGGGGTCAAGCTGGTCGACCCCCGAGGCGAAATGTTAGAAAGCTCCTGGGAGTCTCATGCCACGGTTCTCGCAAATACGCCATCGACCGATGAGTTTATTTCCGCGCTCCAGGATTTCGTCAAAACGACCAAAATAGACATTTCCAAACCTGCCAGAGTAGTATACGCCCGCGATACGCGCCCATCTGGCCCTGCGCTGGTGGCCGCCCTTGAAGATGGTTTGAAAGCCATGAGCGCGGAGGGTAGGAATGCCGGCGTTACTACGACCCCCATCCTTCATTATCTGGTCAGAACAATCAATACCAAAGGAAGTAAGGAGTCTTACGGGACCGACACCGAGGAAGGATATTACACCAAGCTCAGTAGTGCCTTTAACAAGCTCATGGTACGTGCAAGCATATTAGATGGGACCTACCGTAACGTGGAAATGAAATGACAGGTCGGAAGGCCACCACGACCTCCGCTCGTCATCGACTGCGCGAACGGCGTCGGTGCTCTTGCTGCGCGGGTCCTCAGCCGGTACCTTGTGAATTCTTTACCTGTTGAACTGGAGAACACTGCAATCGATACCCCAGGAGCACTAAACAACTCATGCGGAGCTGATTTTGTCAAGGTGAACCAGAAACTCCCACCCTCTCTCACAGATTTGTTGGGGCCCTGCCAACGGGGGTGTAGCTTGGATGGAGATGCAGATCGACTTATCTATTTCTATCTCGATGAGCACCGCCAATTCCACATGCTTGACGGGGATAAAATCACCACCCTTGTGGCCAGCTTCATCGTTGAACTCGTGAAAACCGTTGGCTTAAGCGAAAAATTGAAAGTCGGCGTCGTACAAACTGCGTATGCCAATGGAAGTTCCACGAAGTACCTTTCCGAGGTGTGTGGGGAGTGTGATATAATCGGCCATTGTCTGAATTATCCCCCACAGAGGTTACCTGTCAAATGCGTTCCAACGGGGGTGAAACACTTGCACCACGCAGCGGAGCAGTATGACATCGGGGTGTACTTCGAGGCAAATGGCCACGGCACTGTGGTGTTCTCTCAACCAGCGCAAGATTTAATCTTCTCTCATCAACCATCCACCCCTACGCAGTTGACAGCACTGACGCACCTGCAAAACATTTTGAACGTTATTAATCAGACTGTCGGAGACGCCCTTTCTGACATGTTACTCGTCGAAGTTGTACTCGCTCACAAGTCCTACGGAGGAGCTGAGTGGGATTCTCTGTACACTGACTTGCCGAACAGGTTGGTGAAGGTTGTGGTTCCAGATAGGAACATCTTCAAGACCGTAGATGCGGAGCGTCGTTTGGTTAGCCCAGGGGCTTTGCAGAACAAGATCGACGAGTTGGTCACGAAGTATTCCGAGGGGCGATCATTTGTTCGGCCTAGCGGGACGGAAGACGTCGTCAGAGTTTACGCGGAAGCGACTACGAGGCGACAGACAGATGGTATAGCAGAGACTATTGGAACGCTGACCACCAGAACTGACGTTTTTCGCTGTAGATCTTGCATTCCGCGTAGCGGGATTGGTGTATGACGAGGCTGGTGGTGATCGGTCTCAGCGACCTAAAGAATTTTTGTGACGAGGAACGGAATTTGTGTGCTGTTACTGTACCCTGTAATAGTTGCAATGACGACATGGCGTGCCCTTCGGTAACTGCCGGGCCAAGGCTGCTGCCACCAGCCGTTTATATTGCGACTGGTCGTGGTGGTCGGTCGCAATCCTCGCGCAAGTGGGTGTGGGTTTGCAGGTAGAACATCAGCTGTATTTGACTGTCCCCTCACACCTCCCACTGCCTTCCCCGTAACTTCTGAGAACTTTGACAGCCACGGTAGTTGCCTATGTGCCGCTTCGTCATCTACAAGGGTACCTCCCCCGTACAATTATCCCATGTGAGCGAAATCTCTGAAACTGAAGTTGTACGCGTGCAGGGCGGAGTTGCTGACTCGCATTTCCCAGCTTTTGACTCGGCCGTGCCATTCCATCATCAATCAGGCATTTGACTCCCGGCTACGCTTAGACCACCGGAGACCCATAAACGGAGACGGCTTTGGTGTCGGTGTGTCTCTCTCCATTTTCGAACGCACTAGCAGGTGTCTAACCGAATGTCACTTAAGGTTGGTATGACACAGTATACGACGAGGAGCTAGGTAGTCAGCCCTGTATATTCACTTCGGTGACTCCGGTCAGTTTACCACTGCTTCGGACGATATAATTTCGCCCGAGCCATTTCTCAATAGGCATGGAACAACGCTAATCTTATCCGGCTCGCCGAGAAGATCAAATCTCCCCTTGTATTGTGCGTCGGCCCCCTGGGTGTATTCCGGCAGTCACTTATCTTCACTCACCGGCATAGTGGGCACGTAAGAGCCACTACGGCTGGATCACTATCTCTAGATAATTGCCACCCATTTGTGTTTGGAAAGATTATGGTGCGCAACTGTTTCCACACCTTCCTATGAACTTGTGCGCAGTAAATCGCAGTTCATGCATAACGGGGGAATCGCAGATTTCCATCTCATAAAGCGGAAACTGCAGTCGGGCCTATCTGACGAAGTTTTCAATACAGTGCAGGGGAATACAGGTTAGACCATCGTTATTGCACCACTCCGCTCACGATTACTCACCCTTGTCAGACTCGGAATGGGCCTTCGCACTGTTTTTGTCTAAGGTAGTCAAGAGGGCTTCCTTGTGGAAATTCAAGGCTGATATGTTTTCAGCTTCCCAACCCTCATGCCAAATCGTTCACGCCACAGGTGCTACAGCAAGCCATGCTCAACACGATCTCGGCTCTTAACAACTACGCTGAAGAGGCTGGTATCACCGAGGTATGTGAACTCGCTCGCGAATGACTTGTCAGTGCACCTTCCGAAGCCCAGCCTTATGAACTTCTGCGTAACCGATGGCGAAAGCGTGGTGGCCACGCGATATATTTCGTCCCGCCAGGACGAAGCTGCTTCTTTGGTAATCAGAATTAGAACTTCGTCGACACTATTTCCTCGTTGATGGCATCTACAGTGGTTCTCTTCTGGGACTACCTTCAGTGAATACATGACGGGAGGCCATTATAAAATGACCAAGGCTGATAAGCGTGAAAACATTATCATGGTCGGTGTTATGATTTGAGTGCCACCTGGGAATACTAACCGTTTATCAGATTGCAAGCGAGCCGCTGACATTCGAGAAAGGTAAATGTCAGGGCAAAAACCTAGTGCAAGCGCTCTACTGACACAGCAGCGTAAGCTGATTGGATGGAAATACGGACGAATAACATGGTGGTCATCACACCCAAGATGAACTTTCTGCAAATACCGATCATTGACAAGTTCTACGTCTCACCCTCCGATCCGGCGGCACTTAACAGGGGAACGGACTTCGCCGCCGCCAAAGGTCTCCTCAGTCCCCGGAATTCCCTCGCCCCCGTGCAAGGCAGAGAACCTGCACCTCAGATAGTTATATAGTCTCAGTACTTCGTACCTCGTGTGGTTCGTGGCCGAAGTCTGTACCTTTGATGACTTGGTTTTCCTTTTGCATTCCCGAGAGGTGTACTTTTAGAATTGTAAATAAATACGACTTGCGGAGAAACTCACCCCGAGGACCCACGTTCAGCCACTGCAGTGGTTAGTCCGCCTGCGTGTCAAGTTGCCTGTGGCCCTGAACATCATGAATCCTTGGTTGTTGTGGTCTGCACTATCGCACACGGCGAGGTTCGTGTGCCCGTCTCTCCAAACGTTTTACCAGCTTACCATGCCACAGGCTCTCAACTGTGCTGCAAATCCTACTATACCTTCCACTGACGCTTGCGACGCTCTCTACTTCAGCCTTTCTTCTTCTTTCTCTCCTGCTGTCGATACATTCACTTATCCATGGAACGCTCATTCTTTTGTGGGGGTCGTCGGCTCTATCTGTGCTGCAAGTCCCCATGCACCCATTCCTCTTACTCGTCTCTTTCAACGCGTTTGCACAAATCACACATCCGTTGCTCGCAACTGCGACCAGGTGGTGGGGGAAATTCCTGACATTTTCAGGGCCTTCTTTCGTTGCTTTGGAAGGTCTATCGAGCCTGCTGGTTGCGCAAAAGGTTGGCCAGGTTGGGAAAGCACTAGCCGATGAGGCCGAGAGTTACCAGTTAGCTATACTTCTTGCTTCAGCAGCTGCCTATGTGGTGGCTTTCTGGTGGATTGTCGTGGTCTGTGGATGACACATTCGTTGGTCTGGTTGTGCACTGATGATCATCTGCTCAGGCGTATCCAGCTGCAGCAACTTCGCCGCTTTCATCTACGTTATTGGGCGTAGCATTGACAGCTTTCTTGTTTTTGACTGTCATTGGTTTCCGGCTTCGACGAACAAATATCGTGGAGTCAGCGATGCTCTCTCTCTTTCTCGCATATAACGTTTGGCTCTGCGGTTTCGATCAAACGTCGTTCACGGATCCCGCATCTTCTTAGTGCGTGAAAGCTCGTGTCGCCTCCGCTTACTTCTCACTTTGGTTTTAAGTGCGCCATTACTCTCTAATATTCTACCACACCTGCAGACACTGGTGAACTTTATTACCAATACCCTGCCAAAGCCGGTGCTCGCCGCACTAGTCTACAGGCTCGCAATTCTTCAGCTTGCTTCTCGCATACTTCCCACTATCGGAGCGGATGCGTGGGAGGCTGACGAGTCTGGTGATGGGTGGGATGGACGACCGGTAATTAACAATTGCGTTTGCGGTTTGCAGTCCCAACGATTTATGCTCGCCATATCTGTCAGACATCCATCATGACTCGCATACTACTGACATACAGACAGTCAATTTTTGTCATGGTATATTCCCACTTGCTACGTGAGTGGTTCGACCTCTGCAGATGCAAACTGCTCTCATGAAATTCTTACCAGTTCTCGATCCTGCTTCTCAGGTTTGGTGGCGCTGGGCGAATATCATGTTCACCCTCTTTTTGTGGTCTGTTGAACTAACCGTCAGCCCGGACGGGGATGACGTCTCTGTGAAATGGAAGGTAGAGTAGGTTTTGCGGAGACGGTTGGGTGTGTAATATGGCACTACACGCTCACTGCATTAGGAGTAGTTTGCTTTCCACACGGCCTTTTCCTCGTCCTCCCCTTGGTAGTATTCCCTCTTCCAGATCTGCGCTTTCTGCTTCACACCTTCGAGTATCTGTTCGCATGCCACGAATGCCTCTTGGCGGTGGGGTGAGGACACGGCAATTACAATGGACGCCTCCCCCACAGGCACCGCTCCTAGCCGATGGTGAACGGCGGAGGATATCACATGGGACGTGGAGGTCGAGTTACTCGCCCGCCTGACCGAACCGTCGTGTGCGTTTCGGACAACCTCTGCCACCGTTTTTATGGCAAGCTTGCTGTAAGCTTGGTACTCCAGCCGTGTCACGACCTTGCCTGTATGACATGTCTCGGTTTGAAGTTGATAGAATGTAGATAAATAATGGTCGTGCCTTTGAAAGTGTTACGAGTGGTCCCGACGAAGACCACGGTCGCACCAGCACCATCATCTTCCACTGAGCGTGTGATGGACTGGACGTCCAGCTCGTCATAAGTCAACACGCAGACGTTTCTTCCCCATTCTTCCCTTGATGCGACGGACGTACTTGGAGTCGACGTAGGCATCTGAATCGTATGGGTCCAAAGACGTCAAGATCACTTTTATGTAGTTGTTGCCCCTGATTGCTAGCAATTACCGCACTCCGGGTTTAAGCGGACGTCTTCATGTCACCATTCCCGTTCAAGATGCCAATTGGCAGTTGCACAGTATCAAGTGCCCTGAGGAGGGTGTCCCTCAGTCACGAAACACATCCATACAGAAGATTCCTGACGTCTCAATTTCGCAGTCTTCAGGAAACTGGAGCACCAGTTGACATCCATCCCGAGGTAGAAGAGGCACTTAGCCATAACAAACCGGTAGTAGCCCTCGAGTCCACCATCATCACTCATGGAATGCCATACCCGACTTCTATCGACATGGCACGGTCGGTGGAGAATACCGTCAGGTCTACAGGGTGTATCCCTGCAACCATAGGAATTATAGATGGTCGCGTAAAGATCGGTTTAGAGCCTAGTCAACTTGAACGGCTGGCAAGCCGCAGCGGTAACCCGTTGAAAATATCCAGGCGAGACATAAGTGCTGCTATCGTATCCAAGAGGGATGGCGGCACTACCTGTAGTTCAACTCTCGTATTTGCTGCACTGGCTGGAATTAAGGTGAGTTGCCCTCTTGTTTATTCCTGGACATCCTTTCCCTTACTGCAACTGCCAATACAGGTCTTTGCCACTGGAGGGTAAGCTTTTGTAGGTGCTCTTGATACCAATGTCACACTGACAACATAGTCCAGTCTGGGCGGCGTGCATCGAGGAGGAGAGAATAGTCTGTATCACTAAATTTGACCATCCCCTCGGAACTCATAATTCAACAGCATTGGATGTCTCGGCCGACTTGCACGAGCTCACTCGTTGTTCTGTAGGACTGGTGTGTGCCGGGGTCAAATCAATACTGGATATTGGGAGGTGAATTGGTCAGACCCCGTAATTGCTTGTTAAGACTAATCAATTTTGTGGTGTTGCAGGACACTTGAATACCTTGTCAGTCGTTCGTCAGCGTCATGCCCACCAGATCTTTAGCGTAACGGTGTTGCCTTCAATAGGAGACACTTGGGGTGCCGGTTATATCCTATAGAGAAACCAAAGACTTTCCTGCGTTCTATAGCCGGAAAAGTGGCCACCAGGTGGAGGATCTCACACAACGTCGGCCATTTCGACTGACTCAGGTTTAACAGGCACCATGGAATGTCACCAATGCCATTGATGCAGCTCGAGTACTTCGTAAGGAAGAACAATCGTCCTTATTTCTTTACTGATCTTCCGAACATAGACACACATCGGCAATTAGGAATGACAAATGGAGCACTATTCGCGGTTCCAATCCCCGAGAGGTATGAAGCCGATGGTGCTGTCATACAGGAGGCCGTAGAGCTTGCAGTGCGTGAGTCGGAGGAGTTTGGAATATCAAAGCTCGGGAAAGAGGTTACACCCTGGCTGCTCAAACGTGTGGGTGAGCTCACGCAAGGGAGATCATTGGAAAGCAGTAAGTTGTCTCCCGAACTAATCTGCCTGTGAAATCTGACCAGTGCCTAGACGTTGCTTTAGTTCGGAACACTGCTTTAATTGGTAATATCCTTCATCTGTATCAGCATAAACTACCACCAATTGCTTGTCAGGCGGACAGATTGCACGAGAATACGCCAACCTAGCCTGGGAAAATGAGCAAACTGACGTACGTTCCCTGTCGTCGGTGCCCATAGTGATGCTCAATATATCTAGCTTCGTTATCCCGGTTTCCAACCAAGCCCCTCTTCTTCCCGAAGTTGTGTCCAAAACGCGCGCAATACGACGGGCGAGATGCACACCGGACCTTCGGCGGCTTTGAATGATAAAAAGGCATCTATAGTAGTGGTCGGATGTGCTGCTGTGGATATTACATCGAAAGTCCAGCAGACACCGACTTTCTCACAGAATACTACCCACCCGGGAAAACTCACCCTAACTCTCGGGGGTGTGGCTCGTAATATCGCAGAAGCCGCACACAGGGTTTTGGCTGGGTCCGAAGACCAAAATTCCGCCACTCTTCTTATGGCACCGGTTGGCGAGGATATCTTTGGTAGACTCATTACGGATTTGACACGATCTATGGGCATGAGAACAGACGGATTATCATTAGTTCCAAGTCAGCAAAGTGCCGTTTGCAATGTTGTTCTTGACTCTCAAGGGGGACTTGAGACCGGTATCGCGGATATGGATCTTTCACAATTGTGGAAAGGGTCGGAGGTAAGCTCAGCCGTACTCCGAGCACCTAAAATAATCACAACTTCGTCAAGGTCTTCTCAGTCTTGCGTCATCACCGTCCGCGGCTTCTTGTTCTTGACGGTAACATTTCTTCAGAAACAATGACTGCAATCGTCGCCGAAGCTACAACATCTAACATCGAAGGTGAGACTCTCTAGCGCGCATATACAGAGGAAGGCTGACTCCCGATAGTCTTTTTGTCAGTGCTACTTGTTTTGCAGTGTTCGTCTTTTATTCACTCTTTCCAGCGAGCCTACTTCTGTCGCAAAATCCACCCGAATTCTTCCAGTGATAGCCGCTAACCTCGGTCGGACGTCACAATCCCTCATCTCATACGCCTCCCCTAACCTCCTGGAACTCGGCCACTTGTATGAAGAAGCACGTACTACATTCGACCTCATGTCCCACGACCACTGGTGGCGAGTCGTTGACGGTTTTTCCCTGGGTTCTAGCTTCCGAATGGAACTAGACCAATTAGGAAGAGCGCCAGTCTCCGATAAAGCTCCCGAACTGGGCGACTTATCTTTCCTTGTCAACAAGGGCGTTGTTCAAATGGCTATCAACCTCTTGCCCTTCTTTCAGCACCTCGTAATCAAGTGCGGGGAACATGGGGTAGTAGTCGTAATGCGACTTGGGCACGCAAACGTTGGCAATTGGTCGATGGAGCGCAGCAATCTGCAAGGCAGATATATTGTTGCTCACTCGCAAGTTTCAGCCGAAACAATTGTCGTACAACATTTCCCCCCAATACATATTCCGCCAGGCGCAGTGGTGAATACCACTGGGGCAGGGGATACATTGGTCGGGACACTGCTGGCGATGCTGGTCCGAAACCCCAAAACGTTCCTGGACGTCGTGGCTCTAAGAAATGCCATAGATATTTCTCAGCAGGCTGCCACATTGACACTGCAGAGTTCCTCTGCAGTATCCCCATTACTTTCATCGCTATCAATGCAACCTCTGCAGTGACTTCCCTTACATCTACCAAACGTGTAATGTACTCAGAGGGGTCCCACTCGAACGAGCTCGCGCTTCTTCCGCTCGTTCTCCTTCTCTGCGATGAGAGACTGCTTGCGCGCCTCCTTAGCTTTCTTTTCATAGTGTGCCTACGATAATGTAAGACATTCATTTCCGGATCAGGATTGAAAACCGGCACCTGAGCACCGTGGCGTAATCTGGTGATTATATTTGCTGCCTCCCCTTTAGAGAGAGTTTCGAGTTTTTGTATGGTATCATCGCGACATTTTCCCCATCTCTTGAGGATCACCGTCTTCTGACTCGGTGATGCGGGCGCCTTGCGCCATAGCGCGGTCCGAAGCAGACTACGGAATGAGAGACAGAAGGATATCGAGCTGAGTGCGTTACCTGATACTCTGACTGCCCGGTAGCACTTTCCGGGCTACGTACGTGTCACAACCCTTGAAAATGTTGCTCAGAGAGTCCGATGTCATGATGACCCTCTTTCGCATGTATGGTGATAGCTTCATAGCTCTTGCAGAGGATCCATCCATAGTCGCCTCCGTGAACGTTGCTCGATATCGGGCAGGGTCCCCTATAAAACAAGTAGAGAAAACAAAATAGAGCAGCACACGCAAATAGTTTTTACCTTCTGCGACGAAAGGTTCTATGCGTACGTATCCCCTGCCGAGACATTCCAGGACGTAGACATCACCTCCACACCCTACCCACGCATTGGAAGTCAATTTCAAGACGTGGGGCGCCCCAGAGAAATTGTCCACAAATGCAAAAGGATCCTCGTAGTCGATATAAGTTACAGACTTTGGATCAGGTAGCTCGGTGTTGATACTGCTTGATTCGATGATGGCATCGCCGGTACTGGAGGATTTGGTGTTAGCTTCCAATTCATTGAGACTTTTATCTGGTTCGGATGCTAGTCGTCAAAACAGAAGAACTTCGGAGGGGAAAAAGGCTCACCATCTATGACTTCTGCAGGGTCGAGACCAAACAACGTTGGTGTTGAGAACACCCCTGGGATACGGTTCCTGGTATCGATGAAGTCGATGATGCGACAATCGACTTTGCCAGTCGTGGGAGATTGTCTCAAACCCCTGCCGATCTGCAGACTCAATGCATCGCGTGCTTGGAACAAACATCAAACACACCATCTGAGCAAAGAGATTCCGTGAACGAGTCGGACGTGCGATGACCACGCAATCTATGTTAGGGATATCCGCGCCCTCTGTGAGGATTGCTATTTGGCATGGTGCCAATAAGCCCCCTGGAGGAAAGGTAAACAACTTGACAAACCACAATTAATGAGGACAGGGTATAGGCCAGCTTTGAAATCTGTGATCAAGGCTTGTCGCTCTTGGGGCGGCGTGCCTGCATGGACGTAATGAGCTTCAATCCCGAAATCTCGAAAAGTCTGTGTTAGGCGCCGAACGTGATCACGGTTAACGCAGAAAACTAGGGTGGATCTACGGTCCCCTGTTTTCCCAAGTTAATACAGACATAGCATACGACACGTGTACGACAGACCTGCACGATCCATCCATACTCGCACGACCAGGTTGTTGACTGTGTCTGTGCTGACCACATGGGCGAGACTAGATGCGTTAAAGTCACCTGTCTTCGTGTTGATAGTTACATCTCGCAAGTCGATGTTCGCATGAACGGTAGTGAACCTGACGTCGCAGAGCCTAGTACACCGACTGAGCATACTTTACGCTCGGAATTGAGCCAGACATACCACTGTTCCTTGATCATCTGCAGGAAGTCATGGTGATACACAATCTCTTGAAAAACCGAGCCGAGAGCAAGTCCGTCATGGCGACTGAATGTAGCTGAAAAGCCAATGACCGGGATTGGGTGTGGCGGAATAGACTTCGGGAACGTTCCCCCAGGGTTCTTGATGGCCATGTCAAAATGGGACAATATCCGACGATAACTGTTAGAGGACGGTGGTCAATATCTGTTATGTGAGCAGGACAACGGTATTACGAGGGGGCAGCGGCATGGTGGGCTTCGTCGACGACGATGGCCTTGAGAGTTTCCGGTCGAAACTTTTCTAACCGCTGCGGCTGGAGGAGTGTCTGAACGGTCGCGACGGTGCTGCGATAATTTGAGTGGTGGGTATCGGTGTGCACGGTCTCAGGGCCTACACGTCTGCCAATCCCGATGCTCTGTGTTTGGCACCCTGTTCAATTTCTACTCGCCAATCGGGGAACAAACGTGCTGCCTGGACAGCTGCCTGGCGAGCGAGTTCGATGTTGTTGACAATGATGAGGGACTTGGCGGCGGAGGGGGACTGTTCTGGCGGGGCAATTCGTGAGAGGAGAGTGAGGAACACCGTCGTCTTCCCCGCGCCAGTGGGCAACGACACGCCAATGCGACGCCTACCAGCTGCGAGTGCAGCCCGACATGCCTCCAAGCAAGCCTCCTGGTAGGGCCGCAACCTAATCATATATGGATGTCACGATCGACGCGCCCCCAACGATCGGTCGTAAGTACCATAGCTCGTACCCACCTTGTCGCTCACAGTTTGGTTGCTGAGGTCACTCAGTTTGCGGGTTTTGGCCAGTAAGTCATGCATTCGGTATAGTAGTGTACGTATGCAGCATGAACTGTCCATACTCGACAGCCAGTACCAGAGATTAAGGGAATAAGACACTCTATGGAGATATAAAATGGAGCGAGGACCACAAATGCTCAGCCAGAGCCACCGGAGTACACCTTGCCGAACATCACCTGCTGGAGCTTGTCGTAGAGCGAAAGCACACCAGCACCGGCGACACCGCGGAGAATATTGGCACCAGCACCCTTGAATAGTGACTTCACACCCTCCTTTTGGATGATTTGCGAACCAGCGTCAAACATGGACTTGTAGTGAACACCAGCACCCGAAGTCATCATCATACGACGACTGTCCCATAGTTAGCAGCAAGTAGTGATCCACTGCACAAAGCACGTACCGAATGGTGTCAAGAGGATACGACGCAAGACCAGCACCAATAGTGACACCCCAACCAAGGAAGAAGGATGCCAAGAATGAGCCTTCAAGAGCACCCACAAGGACGACGGGCTCTGCAAGAGCTAATCAGGCACGTCCAGCGTCAGTAAGTCAAAAAACGTACTCAACGAGTCGTAGACACCGAAGTAGAGACCACGGTAGACGATAATACCGACAACTGATGGAACGAAGCCACGGTAGAGGCCGGCGATACCATCAGATGCAAGTGTCTTCTTGTAGACATCAACGAGACCATTGAACTGGCGCTGTCCACCACCTTTCACTGACTTGGCATCGTTGGCAAGACGGGTACGGGCGTAGTCCAAAGAGTATACAAAGAGAAGTGACGAAGCACCAGCAGCACCACCAGATGCAACGTTGCCAGCAAACCATTTCCAGTACCCTTCAGACTTCTTGAACCCGAACAAGGATTTGAAGTAGTCCTCTATATTAGAAGGTGTGTAAGAAAGGGAAGTCCCGCAACAGAAGTGGGAGACGCACTGAAGGCGAAGTTCAAGGCCTGTGTCGGGAAGTATCGGATAACGTTGGCAGTGTTACCTCTCCACAGGGAGACGAGACCCTCCTCCTTGTACGTCCGAGCGAATGCATCGGTGACACCCTTGTAGGGGGTGGCAAGACGACCTTGTTTGATCTACGGAGGAAAATCCGAGTTTTGGGGCGGCGGGACAACGAATACGCTTGCAAACATACCATCTCATCCTGATTTTGGACTAGAAGCTTGATGCGTTCAATGGGTGCTGCTGAAGTCTTTGCGACGGCCTACAAGTACGTCAGTAAAAGCGTGACGACCACAGAAAGGTGGAGTGCTAACAGCTGAGACACCGCCCATCAGGAAGTCAGCTATGCAAAGACAAAACATGAACACGGTCCACCACGACGACGAGACTGAAGCGTACTGATGAACTCCTGGGGAGTCTTGACCCTCTTAGCTTCAGCCATGTTTTTTTTTTAGGATGGGTGGACCACGAAAAGACTGAGTGGTGGAAGATGGAAGTCTAAGGATGAAAGCAATGGTCGAAAATTTGGCGCGTTTTTGACAGCGAGCGGAATTTTCCGGAACCGTGATATTCCCACGCTCTTGATGTAGCGGTGCGGCTTTTTCTCCGATGGTTTTAGCGTCGCAACAGAAATGCAATGCCTTGTGTTGTTCGGAAGAGGCATGCGGTGTATTAAAAACGTCCACATAAACTAGGCGACTATGTACTGACGGTGTAATACGGTGATTAGGGCCATACAGATCGCGACGTAGAGCTACCAGGCCGAGCGGTGAAATAATTGCCTGTGTGATCATAGGCACTACGCGGGTTGTCGCGAGAGGGTGCAACGGGAGCTATCGGAGGTCTAAACACTGGCGCTGTCTGAGGAACATATGTCCCGGACGGAAGACGTAGTGGCGGTAACGTCGGCCCCGGGTACGAGACAGCACTAGACCCCCCATAAGGAAGCGGTCGCGGTAACGTCGCCGTAGTCGGCGACGCTGGTGAAACCTGTGCTGTACCAGGATTCGAATGCGCGTGGGGAACGACAGATTCTAACCGCGACTTTTTCCATATTTGCTCGGTTGGTGACTGAGTGCCAGGCGTCGCCTTGCGCTTCTCACCCGCGCGTGGCGCAAGCTGCAATTGTTCCTCATCAGAATCTGCAGTCAAGTCTATCACGTCATCACGACGAGACTGTCGAATCGCTGCCGGTGGAGCGCGAGGCGATGCTAGCTTGGCCAAGGGGTTGTGAGACTCGGATAACTCCCTTTTCACTCGTCCTTCATCTTCATCATCCGAGTCCAACACCAAAATCTCTACATCCTTTATCTGCCCCTTAGCTTCTGCCTCCCCATCTGAACCTGGCGTCGATGGACGCGGCGGTGAGGGATCACAAGGAGCGGTGCACGGGTGGGCAGTGCGCCACGCGACAGAAGCATATCTGTTGTCATTGGTGTGCCATTGCCCGTCGTTCTCAACTATAACTTCTTCTACGTCTTCTGGCGTCTCTTGCAGGATCTGGTCAAAGTACCTAACACTTCATCAGTTGAAGTCGACATGGCTGGCATCCAAACGGACCCGTCAATGATGAGATCGTCAGGATTGATAACCTTGTCGCAAACAGGGCAAAGCCACGTTGGAGTTTGTTCCATGCAGGAGAACCACGACGTGGCGTCAAAACACCGCGAATGGACGCAAAGCGCCGATCTACACGGCGTTTCAACGCGCATGTGAGTCAGCTAACCATAAGAAAATCCTGCTCAGCGGTGACGAAGGGAGCAACAAGAATTAACGCCTACCGGACATCTCAGTGACATTTTTTGCGGCCCTGCAACAATATCGTCGTCGTCAATCGTAGCCCTGGTTCTCACTACAGAAGGAATTAACGGGGAAATAGATTATCACCATGTCGTCAAACCTACTGGGTGCCATAATGTCTTCGCAGCTCCGATATTTGCCCTTCCTCAACCTGTCGACTAATTGTGCTACCGTCGTAACCTCGACCAAGAACACCATCAGGTAATATTTCTGCGCTCAGTTAATTCTGGACTTCCTCGTACTCGATCGACAACTAACCTTTGGCTGGACGGGCTGTTGACTATTCACGTACACCATTTCGATGCGGTTCTGGCCCGTCGGCCGCACTGATTTGCTTATGTCCGCAGGTTGGGCGGTACCAGGTTTCTTCTTCATACCTTTCAGGCTCGCATTCAACACCGCGCCATTCACGCGCACTTCGCAGGTAGGTGGAAATTCAATCGGACATGGACCAGGTACCCGAAGTCCCATATGGTTAGGGGTGTAGAACGTTGAAGTCGTACAGTACAATCGTAGCTGGTATTTGGGACTGTCGTCTGTCTTGAGGAATTGCCGAACCAAGAGGTTTCGCCAACATACCTAGTTTGGCTAAGTTTTGAAGCATGTTCGCTGGTCAAGGTAAACGTGAACGTCTGTTGCTTTCGATCCGTCGAACTGGTCGACTCTTAAGAGAGGGTTAGCCCCGAATGAGAGTTCCTGACAGACCACAGACCTGGACATTCTACTATGGCAGAAATAGGTCGTTCAATCCGAAAGAAGGGCGAAATCTTGAAGTTGATCACTGGGGAATGTTCGAGGAAAGATCTGGAGGAAGTCAAGTGAGAATCTTACCATGTTTGGACATAGATGAGGAAGAGGCGCCAATTGGAGGCGGAGGAACACGAGGGGGCGCATACGGGTCGTAACGGCCCATTTGGTTAGTGAACCCACCACCGATGGTTGTGACCCCATAAGAAGGATTGGTCATTGGCTGAGAAGGTTGCTGTCCAGATGCTCCGACGACTCGACTTTGGGAATAACTGTGAACGGCAAAACGTGATCAACGACACGGATAATCGTATTTCCCCAGAAAATATGACCATAGGGGACACCACGATGGTGGAGGGGGGATACCAGAAGAGAACAGACGTACACTCCTGTATTGCGGACCTGACTTAAAACTGCTTGCGCCTTTGTCCATTTATCGACGTTATTGGCTTGACGCCAAGAATCCATCTGGAGAACGATTCTATCTATCAGATCCTGTTTCTTTCCTGACTTGTGGAACGACGTGTTGCACTGCTCATTGAAGCCGGTCAAGACTTGCTTCAGTTTATCGACAGTATTATGTTTCACGGTATGGCGTAAGTTCTGGGAGAGGATTAACCAACGCAAAGAGCATGACGTCACACACGACTTACTTCGAAATCAGCCCAGCTATCGTTGGCAGCCATTTATCATTTGCGGTGACCTTGAATGCGACAAGGCAGAAGGCTGAGTTCAAGGCGGCAGCCCTCCATTGGCTTGTGACTGAGCTACGAAAGACTGTACACATGTGTAAACAAAGACGAACCCCTCCGGGGGTGATCACGTGGATATCTAATCGCCTTCTTGATCATGTCTGACGACGAGCACGACAACAAAGAGCAGGAGGCCCGCGACAGGGCAGACAGGGAACGCGAACAAAAAGAACAGGCAGGTATGGTTACTGTCACACACAACAGGCCGCGCCATCTGACACAGACCGACAGCCCTGCCGTACAGATGGGCTCAAGAGCTCGGCGAAGTCGATATCACCGTTCCCGTGCCCAAGGGAACACGTGGAAGAGACCTTCTAGTAGCTATACAAAAGACAAAGCTTAGCGTAGGTCTCAAGGGAAAGGAACCCATTATTGCAGGCGATTTGTGCAAGGAGATCAAGGTTGAAGAAAGTACCTGGACCTTGGGTAGATACAACACTGACCTGCTCCCCCGCCCCTGCCGTACTTATTACATTTCAGAAGATCAGCAATCGGTTCTTATTCATCTCGAGAAAGTCAACAAACAGGAGTGGTGGGAGAACGTCCTCCAACATCATCCCAAGATCGACACCCGCAAGATTCAGCCCGAGAACAGCAAATTAAGCGACTTGGATGGAGAAACTAGGTAGGAATGAGCCCGATGCGCGTAATGTGATACTGATTTTGTTGCAGGGGGTTGGTCGAGAAGATGATGGTGAATTCCCGTTTCTCACTACTCCACAATTATTCTGACGCGCACCATCCTCAAGTTTGACAACCAGCAAAGGGTATGTGTATAAATATAGTTCCTTTCCTTTCGCGCTTCTTTACCCGGTCTTTGTGTTTATAGCATCTGGGAAAGCCAACCTCTGACGAACTCAAGAAGATGGAGGTGCGTTTCAGTATTGCTCGGGCGTGGAACAATAATCACACCGTGAGGTGATTAGGCCCTCAAGAAATTCCAGGCTGCTCACCCAGAGTTGGACTTCTCGAAAGCCAAGATCTCTTAGGAAGAGTTCTCGATAAATATTTTGGCAACTGCAGTCCCGAGAATGCGTGTAAGATATACACAATTATAGCAATTCAAGCCTGTGTTGTGTCCGTCCAAACCCACACGCGTCCCTTGTTGTCTAATATACCAAGCAGTAATCCGTAGAACCCCAGAACGCTGGCTTGTAGATTGTCTGTGACGTTCGGCACTGTGATCTCCGTCCCCTTCAGAAGCGGTTTCTGGACGTTCGTTGTAGGAACGGTCGGTACATCTTCATCGCCATCGTCGTCCAGGTGTAATTTACTGCTCAAGCTTGTGACTAAATCTTGGTCTAGGGGGAAACTGGGTGGTGCTCGGGGCTCGAAGTCGCTGACGTTATGGAGGCACACGCGGTCCGGAAGTGTGACGACGATCACATAGTCATTAGTGTGTGCCTGGGCAATGTGTAAATGCCTTGTAGATTGCGAGATCGGGACCACCGATAAAAGCTTGAAAGATGCTACAGCACGAATCACTTGAGAGAGCTTCATGTAGACACGTAGATGAGCTTACAACTCTCTTGATAGTCCTGCGCGAGGCGTGAATGAACAAACGAAGCCGAAGGCCGTGATTATACTAACCGAAGCACAACCCCGCATAACTTTGGACGGCTTTGGCCGAGTTGCAGGAAAAAAACGATCGAAACCGAGCCAACGCCATATCCCAATTGTGCCGTCCTCGTAATACAAGTCATTCCGATCACCGTTACGGCGCTTAAGAGCCGGCGCGCTAGACGTAGCGAGTACATCTAGCCCCAGCCTGATACAACCATTGATTTATTGACCGGCAAAAGGGGGTCAATGAATACGCAAGGCACCTACCAGTTCACCGATAAGATTCTAGCCTTGTGTATTCGTGTCGAACTGAACAGAGGCTTATCCTCGCGAGCCATGTGGTCAAAAGACATCCGAGGCAATCTCCATATCTTGACTGCTCTGTCCATCTATGGGAAAGGGCAGTGTAAGAGATTCAAACATTAACCCCAACCACGAAGACGCACTCCGCAAGTTGCAATCAGTGGATGTGTAGGATGAAATGCCTGTAAGTAAAATGAGAGCGCGCCCAACCGTGGCCCCACGCTACGTACCGCACCAAGAACGGCGGCTTCATGACCCCCAGACGGCCCTCCACACAAGACGACTAGGCAGCGGCCAATTCCAATCCCTTCAGGTTCGCTGGATTGCAAGCCATGTGGCGCTCCACCAAGGCTGGGTGCTGTGGAAGGAGGCCAATGAGGGTTGTTGGGTTTGTCCCGTGGAGGCATAGTAAGATCATATATCCTTGCAGAGAAGTCTCTCGAGCAAGTGCAGACAAGGTAAGGGAAGGACGGATGCACAACAATCGATGTGATTTCCTGGTTCTTTTCGTCAGCCTGGGGCAAGGTACATCTCGTCGCGTAGGACATCTTACGCCACCATGCCCTCTCAACTGGCCAATTATTTGCTTGTTTTTCGCGTTGAGTACATAAAGCATGCTTCCCCTCGAACAGACGATCAAAGGTTCCAAGGGTTTCTCGTTCGATAGAGCCCATGCAACAGCACGGAGCTCTCCCTGTTGACCGGAGTCATAAGTAGGTGAAGACCGACGTGTCGCGAAATGCGAACAGGGGTTTTATCATCGGAGATCCGTAAACAAAACCCCCCTGGAGAACCCCTTGAAGTGAAGACAGCCAATGCGTTTGTACCACCGACGACGATAGCTCCAAGAAAGTGGTCGATCATCAACTGCCAGCCTTCGCGTATATCGGGTTTGTTCATGTCTCCGGACCACAGGCTCTCCAGGGATTGATAGTCCCAGGGGAATAATGCCATCGAGTGACATGTACCAAGAAACTGGAGCTGAAGATGGTCCAGAGTAAGACGAGGTTAGGTGACCTGGAGTAGCACGAACGTCCACAGTGCTGTTGAGTCTCATGTTTGGACTGTATGATTTACTAGATGCTTGGGGTGTCCGTGTCTGCATGGCTAGTGACAGACAACTTGGTGTCGATGACCAGAAAAGGGAAGTCGGGAACAAACCTGCGACTTGCTCCTGCACTCGATACCTTCTGACTGCGTCAGTCAACGTCGCTAAACGATACCCTCGATGGCAGATGTACCATCAAGTCCTGCAGAAATTTTCTATGAACCCAAATCCCCGATTCGTAATGCAACCACGGTAGCATACCAGGCAGCCGCCGTCGGTGCACTTGTCAGTGTTCTGCAGAACGCTCTGTCATCTCACAAGGCTGGTGCATTGGGTGTCCTCACCCGGACTGGGGGAACCATCGGCATGTTCAGTGAGCATCCTTTCCGCCATTTCTTCTCTCACCCATGCTCATTACCTCGCGAAGCTGCAATGGGTACCATGTTTGCATTCACAGAGGCAACCGTGGCCAACGAGCGGCAGAAGGACGATGCTTTCAATGGAGTCGTTGGTGGTTGTGCTGCTGGCTTTTTGGCGGGTATACGAAGTACGGTCATTTCACATTCTACCCAATGTACTTCTCTAACATTGGCGGCAGCACGTTCCCTTCCGATGGCTCTCGGCTCTTGCGCCGTGGCCGGCGCTGCTATGGGTACCTTCGACTACGCTGGGCAGCTCGCTGGCGAACGCAAGGAAGTTAGGGAGGAAAAACAGAAACGGTTCTTCAAATCTCTACCAATTTCCCTCCAGCGTAACCCCCCGTCTGAGTGAACCAGCTATACTTATACTTGGAAAGTACATTTATACTCGACCCAAAATTAACGATTAGTGAGAGGCGTGTTCTACAATAACTCGCGTTGCGTTTGTAACAGCAAAAGGCACGGTGTCGCGTTATGATCTGTGGGTAAGATCACGAGTTGTCCCTTCTCACAGCCCGTCCAGCCATAAGCTCCTCGATACGAGCATAGACCGCCTCTTTGTGCGCTGCGTAATATTCAGGCCAGGATTTGGCTGTTTTACAAGGTCGCTATGATAGAACTTCGTAAAGCGAGTTTCAAGTTCTGAGAGAAACCACAACTCACATGTTCTGCCAGCGTTTGCCAAACACGCTCGTCATCGTCATCATCCCCTCCACCCGAAGCAAAGAAGGAGCATATACTATCAAAGTCATCCTTCTCTGGATCTTGGTCCGAGTCCACCGTTGGCGGAAGCTGACCATCCTGGGTGGTCATCGAGGGGCTTGAACTCATCCTACGTCTCTTATACGGCACGGCATCAGAAGGCTCACGATTACCACTGGTATCTTCGAAAGAGCGAGGCTGATCATCGACTGTTGTGCCCTCGCGCTTAGCGATGCTTGCCCTCTTCCGAATATGTTCCAGTTTGGTCTTAAGTTTTTGGGAAATGTAGTTTTGCCATGAGGCACTAGTGTGGTGAGGCATCTGCAAAAGGACTGCGTCAATAACCAACTCCCCTTGTATGACCATACGCGTACCTTTTCGCACAACCTCTGTATCAGTGCATGGGTGGGCATTGACGGATCCCGACCAAGATGGTATTGCGCAAACTGACAAAAGTACTCATTCTCCTCCGCTGTAAAGTAGTATTTCCCCCCGGACATACGTTGGCAAGTTCCTGGCGGCGGCGGAGTCTCCCCACGCGTGGAACGTTGTTGTAGTTCATCTTCCAGCAGTATCCTTGATGGACTCTCCAGCTTTTCTGTTTTGACTACCGAAGCCCTAGGTTTTTTATTAGACTTGTCGGCTGACTTCTCCCATTTGACTTCGGAAAAGGCTCCAGGTCGGCCGCGCCTAACATAGCGGATACTCGTTTCAGCTTCCAGGGCGTAAGGTGTTTCATCCAGGATAGCGTTTTCATCTATACAGTCAGTTACGAAAGCAGTCTGTATAGGAATCTTCCCGAGGGAAGTAGCTTCCTTGAGCACCCAATCGTACGACTTCGCTCGAGTGGAGGCGATGACGTAGTCGGCGTCAGGAATGTTGTTGACAATCCTGCCTTTGTGTTTCTAAACGGAGAGAATAAGCTACCAGCCTACCCCATCACGTGGAAGAATATGTACCTTAATATTTGAAACTACATTATGGCGTCTATGGAGGTCGACTTGAACATAGAAGTTCACGGATTCCCCTCCAGATGAGAAAGTTTCACAAGGATTCCTGCGATCTATAACAATTCTTGCAGGTTCCGGGGGAGTGGAGGGATAGGATGGTTGCACAGGAGTGTCCTGTAAATTCGGCGACGCGTCGGTGTGGGGCTCAGCTTCATCAGAGTTCAAGGGCGCGGCAGCAATTCTTCTTCTCTTGGTTACTGGTGGGGGAGGTAGGGCCGCCTTGATGGTCGCAGCCTGCTTGCGAGACACAGGTGATGAAGGGGGCTCGGTGGATGATTGACGAGGCAATAAATGAACGGGAGCATCTCGAACGAACGGAGGATGGCTATTGGTCACATCCGCACCTAGGGAGGAACTATGCTCATCATCATCTGCACTGTGATCATGCGATGGCAAGACGTCGGACCCATTGGTAACTGTATGCTCGGCTGCGATGTGGGAGTGAGAAGGTGGAAACAATGGAACGCCCAAAGTTGGCTGAGAGGAGAGTGGAAACGACGAAGTGCTTAGAGTTGGCTGAGAAGGTTGTGTTGATCGGATGATGTTAGAGTACATTTGAGATTCAGGCGTATCCCCGCCCCAGCGAGGAACCTGGTTGGCGGCAGCCCCACTGCGGGCCACAACTTCCAACATGGTCATGAACGCGGTGTAAAACGACGGTGCAGAAAGTGTCATGGCCTGCTGAAATGCGGAAGGGGGTGGGATGAGAGAGCCGTAAGAGTTTGGTATCGGTGATACATGGGGCTGCGTCTGAGGGGTGACAAATGGGAAGGATGCGCCAGTCTGCGTTTGGTATAGCGAGAAAGGAGACTGATCTTGACTCGAAGGAGGGACTTCTAATGCCGAAGGGCTGGTATATGTAGTTGCGGATGACGGGACTGTTGCTGCACAAGACGTGGACGACTGCCAAGCCCCAGCAGTGGTGCGTGGGGGCAAGTTTGTAACTTCAGGGTTCGGCATCGAGGAATCGACAGGTGTGATTCTTGGTGTAGGCAATGGACTTCTTGGTCCAACAGATCAGCGACGTGCGGCAAGGAAGTAACTAGTCACTGACTTGCTAATCAGGTCTTCTACCGGTTCCTCGTCCACAGCGACACCGTCTATCCTGACAGGTAGTCCATCATCCACAGCCCGCATACCGCCCCACCCGTCCGCTTGAAGTAATGGGTGACCATTG
Source organism: Pisolithus tinctorius (assembly GCA_024663395.1). Lineage (NCBI taxonomy): Eukaryota > Fungi > Basidiomycota > Agaricomycetes > Boletales > Pisolithaceae > Pisolithus > Pisolithus tinctorius. Next base: position 158,836 of record JANFAH010000092.1, read on the forward strand.
CTTATGGACAGTTTGACCCACTCGCGGTGAAGAACGACTTTTGAGGGATCCTTTCCCCACATTCGAATAAGACGTCGTCCACATTCTGTCGAAGGGTCAACAAGTATGATATCCGCGTCTTTTGTATTACTGATGACTGTGGCACCCGCACTCTACGTTAAAATGGGTGGTTTTAATGGGCTGCGTGTACCATAGCAAAGTGGGCTGACCTTCAGGGTTCGCACCAGCCTCGGACGACCTTCGAGTTCAACCGCTTGCACGTTCACCTTGCAAGCGTTTCCATGCGCATCTACGAAAATTGGGTTTGGCTGACCGCCAGAATCTTGCGACAATGGTACTGAAAGTTCCATGCAACTACTGCCTTGAACATAAGCCAGCCAGTTAACAGCATGACGCCGACATGACACATCTCCATCGTCACGTGACATGCATGGTCGGTGTGCTATATTATTCCGCAATCGATGCTCGGGCATGTTTATCTCATGAGTGCTGTACATACCTTGACGTAGAATACTTGAGCTACTCAAGTAGTGTAGCAAGTCAAACCCGAACTCAAATTCGATACAGCTCGCCAACGTAGCGGCAGTTTACATGCTCCAAGCCAGAGGAAACCTTTCTCCAGAAGGATGCATAGCCATAAAGGTTTTTATCGTATGTACGGCATAACAAGAGTGGCAGTGTGACATAGCAACGCAAAGAAAATATCCAACACTCTTCACCGGTAACTGCAAGGCATCGTTATCAGTGGAGCGGAGAAATCGAAGCATTGCACATGCATACCTCTTTTGTCTGCGAGCGCGTGCACCGTGACCGCCAAACTTCTTGGGTTCCATCCGTCTAGGATCCGCAATGAGGAGTGTCCGGTCATACGCGATCAACTTCTTCTTCAACTCCATCGCGCTGTAAGCGTCGACGTATTTGGAGTAGTAGGCAACGACGGCTTTTGCAATCGCTTGGCGGATAGCATAAATTTGCGAGGTGTGACCTCCTCCCTTTACGCGGACGCGGATGTCCAGGAGTGAGAAGGACTCCTCGCCAACAACAAGAACAGGTTCATATATCTTGAAGCGGAGGATCTCTGGTCGGACGAGGTTGATGGGTGAGCCGTTAATGCGAATGAGTCCACGGCCCTCCTTAGCATGGGCTACCGCAGTTGCGGTCTAAGAAAGAGTTAATGCATGCATATCGGACGCATGTCGAATATCGAACGTGCCTTCTTTTTACCGAACGTCTGGACAGCTTTGGTTGACATTTTGCGGATGAAAACGAAATGGTCGAGCGAGTTCGACTAGAATCGTGACAGATTAGTTTTGGGTCACCAGAAGCTTTCACGGGTCATCCAAGTCCACGCAGACGCATCCAGCTCGTTCCCATCAAATCCAACCAAAATCATTGTGCCTCCCCTTCCAGGAACTCAAAGAAACGACTTGGACACTTCCGTAGACCACACTTACCCTCTGTAAACCTTGAAGAGAGTCGGGATGGCGGGTACTTGGTGTGTGTCGCCTTAGGATGGAGTTCAGTCAATTTTCCCACGACCATATATGGGTCAGACCAACGGCCGATTGATTGATTACAGATACTCAGGCAGTGGGCGTAATACAGCACTAGTATTCACAGGCAGCTCGCTGAATGATAGTACTGGAGTACACGTACACGGAGTATAGCCATTTTTCTTCATCCTATCATTATCAGCTATCCGGTCTGTCGGTCCTCGTCCATGTATTTTTAGTCTTCTCAGCGTCTTGAGTTTTTCACCTTTCAAAGGGGCCCAGTTTTGTCGTTTCTCGCATTTCGGCTACCGATCTGTATTTCTACCAATTTCACTTTTCCTTCATAGCGCTGCCCTAGTCGCCGTCCCTTTCTGTACCTGTCCGAGTCGGCGTGCTTACTCACGCTCCAAACGTTATCTGTGTCCCGTCTTTGCCTCGAGTGCTTCGACCTGGCATTAGTATGTATGTTCTTGGATCACTCCACGACACAGGGAGTCGGGAACGACAGGAGCGACAGACCTGCATTATCTTTAGACTTGATCTAACCATCGTTACACACAGAGAGGAGGATGTAGGCGGTAGAAGCCCATCTGCACCAACAAGAGACATAGTCTCTGTAACTCAGTTAATGCGACGGTCCATGTGGTGGGCTGCACGTCCACGTGATGAACGCGTCCCACGCAATGATGCGCACGCGGCTGCTGCCTTGACTCATCGGCTCAGTCTAAGGCCGAGGTCCGCTATCAGTCCTCAAGCTCAAGTTTAAGCTATCCGACCTCCTTCGCCGTTTTCTCTGCTTAACCATGTCTCAGACAGAAGATCCCCAACAAGAGTACTCTATGTCTGGCCCACTTCTGGTTTCAAAACTGGAAGAAGCCGGCATACACGCTAACGATATCAAGAAACTTGCAGACGCTGGCCTCAATACTGTTGAAGCCGTAGCATTCACACCAAAGAAGAACTTACTCGCCATCAAAGGCATCTCAGAAGCCAAGGCCGACAAGATCCTTACCGAAGGTCGGGATCTTGCAAATACACCTCTGGCACGGCGTCCGTGAATAACTCCTCATCTCTTTAGCACATAAAATTGTTCCCCTTGGATTTCAGAGTGCTACGGAAGTTCATGCGCGCCGCTCTGAGCTTGTTCACATCACTACTGGTTCGAAGCAACTCGACGCATTGCTAGGAGGTGAGTGTTGGCGCATTCCCCCCGTCAACTCGTGATAGTGAGCGCATGTAGGTGGCATGGAGACAGGTGCCATCACAGAATTGTTTGGCGAATTTAGAACCGGAAAGTCTCAGTTGTGCCACACGCTCTCGGTGACGTGTCAACTACCCGTTAGCATGGGTGGCGGGGAAGGCAAATGCTTGTATATCGATACCGAGGGCACCTTCCGACCTGCCCGACTACTTGCCGTTGCAGAGAGGTATGGCCTCAATGGGGAGGAAGTTCTTGATAACGTTGCATATGCGCGAGCCTACAACGCAGATCACCAAAATAGCCTGTTAATAAGTGCGAGCGCTCTCATGGCAGAGTCGAGGTACAGAACCATTGCACGTGCGTTGGGGTCCTAAGTTGATGATGGCGACTAGGTTTTGCCTCCTCATCGTGGATTCGTGCACTGCTTTATACCGAACAGATTTTAGTGGCCGGAGCGAACTATCTGCCCGTCAGAATCACCTGGGAAAGTTCCTACGCACTCTTCAGCGTTTGGCGGACGAGGTACGAATCCGTGATTATTGCTTGAGCGGGACTCTGAGAACTTCAGCAGTTTGGCGTCGCTGTTGTCGTGACGAATCAGGTCATGTCTAACCCCGACGCGTCTGCTGGCCCATATGCTGCAAACGAGAAGAAACCCATAGGCGGGAATATAATGGCCCATGCCACTACTACACGGTCGGTCCTTTCAACATGTAGGCGAAATAAAGCTCGCGTATTAATTCTCTTCATCCAGCTTGCAGCTTAAGAAAGGCCGCGGAAACACGCGAATATGTAAAATATATGATTCACCGTGCCTTCCTGAGATGGAGACACAATTTGCTATTCTTCCTAGTGGTATCGGAGACCCCGAAGAGGAATCGTGACGACTTTTGATTGTTCCACTTGTCTCGTAGATATGATCGATGCCCTGCCTTCGCACTAGCACTGTTTTCCTGTAAGTTCCACGATGAATGTATTCATATTGCAAAAAGCATGGCGAAGATGAATCTCGTCAAGGAATGGAGTACAACCAGTTGAGTGGTGTTGAGCCGTTAGAGCCATGAATATACATAAAATAACGCTACATAGGAAACTACGCGCTTTATCGCTACGCCAACAAACGCGTTAGGATGTTTGCGCGAGTCTTACTGATCTGCTCCCTCAATTTATTGACATCCGTCGGACTGACATCGGCTATGTCAGCGAGGAGGTATGCCACGTCGCCCTTGGAATCCGAGTACTGCTTCTCCACATTGTATGGTGATAAAATGTCATTGACCTGCCGCAGCACACCGGGTTGGTTGTTGTGTACGTGACAAACGCGGACGTGGTCGCCTTGCTCAGCGGTTATAGCACGAAGGTCAACCTCCGGGAAGTTGACAGCTCCTACGGTTGAACCATAGTTCAGGTACCGTGCCAAAGCTTGGGAAACCTCTTCTCCAATCATCCGCTGAGCTTCTTCTGTCGAGCCACCGATGTGAGGACTGAGTATGACGTTCGGGAGGCTGCGGAGAGTACTAGACCAAGAATTGACGCTGTCGTCGAAAGTCGCACCATTGGACGCCGGTTCGGCCGGGAATACATCTAGTGCAGCACCTGCGAGATGTTTTGACTGTAGGGCCTCTATTAAGGCTGGAATGTCCACCACGCGTCCGCGCGCGTTGTTGATAAGATATGATCCCTCCTTCATCTGCTCGAGCTCCGTTTTCGAGATCATGTTAACAGTCTCCGGCAGTTCCGGTACGTGGAGTGTCACGAAGTCGGCCTCGGCGAGAAGCGCTTGAAGAGGGTCGACCTGTCGAGCTGACCCGAGAGGCATCAGATTGATCACGTCGTAGAAGATGACACGCATCCCAAGGGCCTCTGCAAGGACAGACAGCTGAGAACCAATATGCCCATAGCCCACAATCCCAAGGGTCTTCCCACGAACTTCCCAGCAGCCCTTGGATTGCTTGTTCCAGATACCTGCCCGCAGTTCAAACGAACGTTGGAACAACTGCCGGGACAAAGCGATGATCTCGGCAATGACCAATTCCGCAACGGAGCGGGAATTTGAGAATGGTGAGTTGAAGACCGGAATGCCAGCCTTTGCCGCAGTGGCGAGGTCGACCTGGTTGGTACCGATGCAGAAGCAGCCAATGACAAGTAACTGAGAAAGGTACGGTCAAGAGGGATTTTTCCAAATGGTTGTACGGGCATACCTTTGACGCAGCCTTGATTACACGCTCGGTGATTCTCGTCTTGCTGCGGATGCCAATAGCATGATAATGTGGGATTTTTTCCACGAGTTCGTCCTCTGACAATGCTTTGGTATAATGGTCTACTGTGAACGCCTGTGCCCGGAGATACGAAACAGCCTCTTGACTAATATTTTCCAGGAGGAGGAGTCTCAAGCCCTCGTTGTCGACTGGATGCAAAACTTTGGGCTGGCGAATTACCCCGAAGGATGCATGAGACTCCCTGTGCCTTAACCTGTCGTGCAGGGTCTGGGTAGGAGGAGAAATAGACGTAGCGACGACTCGAGGAGACTTTTGGGGGATGGCGATGGGCTGGGGTGCCATGGTGGGCGTTTGGAAGTATACAAGGTGGTTCATAGCTGTCGCTACGCTTTTATGTAACCGGGTCTGTCTGACTGCTATTGACGAACGAGCACGCAACCTTCGTCCGAAATCAATTGGCATTCCCGATAAGGAAAGAGACATTGATTGATTGACTCCGAACGAGCCGGGTCAATATGCCAAACGACAAGTGGGTTGGCATCTTTTCCCTATGACCCTCTTCCTTCTCGACCATGGCGCGGGCAATGTCCAGAGCCTTGCCAACTCGATAAAACGGCTAGGCTATCCGTTTTCGTGGATATCCACTCCAGAGGACTTCCAAAAGGCAACCGTGAGCAAGCTTCTCTCTCATTATCGCAGGCTCGTCTCATATTTCTCATAGGTTCTCATCTTCCCAGGGCAGGGTGCATTCCATACTGCAATAGAATGTTTGACAGCCCGTGGCTTGCTGCATCCACTCTTGGACTACATCAACTCCGGAAAGCCGTATTTTGGTATTTGCATCGGCATGCAGGTCCTATTCGCATCGTCCGCCGAATCCCCGTCTGTGCGCGGCTTAGGCATCATACCGTGTGATATCGTTCGCTTTGATGATACAGACAAGGCGGTCCCTCACATGGGTTGGAACACTATCGAATGCCTTGACTCCTCATCAGATCCACAGTCCACTGAAGGACTCTCGGCAACATCGCACTATTATTTCGTTCATTCTTATTGCGCTATTTACGACCCAGAAAGGAATCCCGTGGCTGCAGAGTGGGCCCACTCAACCACGCAGTACGGGAACGATGTCTTTGTATCGACCGTCCGAAAGGGGAATGTCTTCGGAGCGCAGTTTCATCCCGAAAAGTCCGGAGCTGCAGGGCTAGCCAATCTGGATGCTTGGATAAAACAGTCTTTGGCTGGACGCGTCCCTACTGCAACTGTGACTCGTGCACCCAGACCCCCAAAACCAGCAGACGGCTTCACGAAGCGAATTATCGCTTGCATGGATGTCCGCGCAAACGATGAAGGGGACCTAGTTGTTACCAAAGGAGATCAGTATGACGTACGTGAAAAGGCTGCACCCAACTCCTCGACGGTCGACGCCGCTGGCGCCGTTCGCAACCTTGGGAAGCCCGTTGCACTTGCTTCAAAATACTTTGAATCAGGGGCAGATGAGCTTTGCCTCTTAAACATCACCTCGTTCCGGAACTCACCCTTGCATGATCAGCCGATGTTAGCCGTCGTCCGGGCCGCAGCGGAACGTGTCTTCGTCCCGCTCACAATTGGCGGAGGAATCAAGGATGCTGTTGACCCTGATGGCACGAAACGTCCCGCCGTCGAGGTCGCAGGTGCTTATTTCCGCGTGGGTGCTGATAAAGTCAGCATAGGGTCCGAGGCTGTTTATGCGGTTGAGAAACTACGGGCTGCCGGGTCCGGAGACGGTACAAGTGCAATAGAAACAATATCAAAGATGTATGGCAGGCAGGCTGTTGTGGTTTCCGTCGACCCGGCGC